>VWZL01006004.1:855965-961116 GCA_013396915.1 Stercorarius parasiticus | reverse complement strand
AAGAAAGTTTATCAGCTCCAGCTTAATTTTTGATGGATTACTGAGACATCTGGATGTGGCACAAATGACCAGTGTGTGCAATTTATGCTGCTTTCTGCGCTGCTTGGCATGTTGGACCAGGCTCTTAGGAGGAAGAATCACTACATTTTGCTCTTCACTGGGTCTTTGTGGAGAGCCTTTCCGAGCCCCAAGATAAGATGAGGACCCTCCCATGCATCCTTACTCCCCCCGGGCTATTTCCAACCACCAGGGGGTCCTGGGGGCATCCGAGCAGGAGCTGACCACCCCACTAGCACCTCTCCCATCCCACGCAGACCTGATCTTGCTATTAAACTGCTTCAATCAACCTGTGAGCAATTCAGAGACTGATTCCTAAAAGACCAGAGAGGCAGAAGTGGGACCATGACTAAGAACCCCAAATATTTATTTTTTTTTCTGAAAGACATCTGGTATTTCCTAGAGACGAGCAAGAAATTTTGCTGAAAATCAGCTGATTTTTCCCCCAGCTTTTTTCTTTTTAAGCTTGTAGGAAATTTCTAGCTGAAATTATAGCGGGAGGAATGAGAGCAAACACACGGGGGAGCACTTAGACTGTAATAGCCAGTAACCAAGTACTCAATACAGCCAGCTAGCGTACCTGAAATTTCCATTTCAAAGGAAAAATCTCGCTTTTCAAAACTCCGTTTTGTTCTGAATAGTTCACCGTTTCCCAGAAACCCAAAAAAATCACATGGAGTTTCCTAAGTGCCAGGACCACAGGGTTACACTCTCTGTGCCTGAAAAGAGAAAAGAAGGAAACTTTCTCAGAAAGTCTCAGTATCCTTAAAAACAAAGACATGGAGAATTTTGAAGCCTGTTTCCATTAACTGCCATTTTTATTTTACAGCCAGCTCTAGAGTTGGAAATATATTTCCACAAGCCTTTGCATTTATTTTAGCTTGCCTATTTGCCTAATTATAAGCATGCAGCTCAGCAAAGATGCCTTGTTTGGAAAGGTACATCCTACCCTACAGATTTGAGACTTAAATGCAAGTGGAGCACATGGCCCCCATAATACATTTCCTGTATTTGCAGACTTTTTGTCATGTTTGCGCAGTGAAAATTTGTGAAATAGATTTAATGATTTGATTTTTTCAGTACTTGCAAAGATAGGTAATTCAGGAACATTACTTAATACACAACCACAACATAAAAACACCCATTAAGCAGTATTATATAATTAATTCTCCATTTAATGGTATTTATGCTGCTATTTTTAAGCTAGAAATGTGATATATGCACACACTTCTTAAAAGGTACGTTGTAAGGTTGTTAGAAGGCAATGATGATTTTCTTTAATACGTTGATACGTTAATTTTCTTTAAATACATCGATTTTCTTTAATTTTTGCATTATTAAAGAATCTTTTCCCCATTCTCACATAAAAATACCCTGAATTCCCTTCACAGAGGTCAATACCACAATGCTTCCTTCCTTTTGCTTTTCCAGGGACAACTATTGCCTTTTTGCAGCTGTCAGCTCTGGCACAACCCTCTTTGCTAGACCCATGGGGACCTGCTCCATCCCCACCAGCCTTGCTGCAACGAGGGGCCGGAGAGCGCCGTGTTTAATAAGACCCAAGAGAGAGCAAGGGAGGAGAAAAAAGGTTTCTTATGCACATACACACGGTAAGGAAATCACACAGGAGCTACTGTTCCTCTGCCACTTTGCTGGAACAAAGAAGTGATTCATAACTGAGGCTGAGGAAGAGTGTGGGTGAAGGGAGAGGAAGGCAGGTATTTTTATTAATTTTGCAGTTAATTTGGTCGTAGATATTAGTAATACATTTGACTTATTTACATAACTGGTTATTTTTTACTCTTAATATATTCAGTGACACTTCAGAAATGAGATAAAGGTCTTACAGCCTCAGATACCAAGTACTTAGAACTTTTGGCATGCACTGGGTTATGCAGGCGATGAGTGCTACGGTCCTTGGAAGTCTATGGGCAGGCTCTTGTGCCTACACAACCTCCCTGCACGCTCAAAAGGCTCTGTTTATGAATATTTTCAAATAGGAAATAAAAATACGTATCCCCCATCACACTTGTTTATTTACAGTCATTAAGGTTAATGGAAAATTGGTACTATGATGATTTAAGAGTGGATTTTATGGAGAAATGGAACGATGTGGTAGCACTTGCATGCATCACATGGTTAGAGGAAAAGATCTTTGTATTATAGTTGCTGTGAATGGGTTCAATGTACTTAACAAAAAAAAAAGTCGATATCATGATGTGTATTATCCAAACATGGAAACAGAGCCAAAGTGTGCTACTTCTCTGAGTTTATACTATAAGTCCGTGGCTAACATGCAAAATTACTTATCCAGTGTCAGGCCCATAGTATGCTGAAGGTGTGTCAGGTACAAAATATGTGTGAATTTCTCATATTATGAAACACCTGGAAAGCAAAGAAAAACGATACTCCCTTTAATCTTATAAATGAGCTAAAAATATGGTAGTTATAAAATTCTGCTTAATGTTATCTCATGGACAAAACTGTACTAATCTGTAAAAAAAAATAATCTTTTCTCTCCAGCCTATTACACTTCTTCATGTTCCTGCAGCAGAGCGGAGAAGGCAGTAGCTTTCAAAAATTTCCATCTGCAACGAGGTTTTAAATAGTCTCCTACAAATATTTCTTGGGAGGGTAAGCAGCTGCACGGGTTCTCTCGTGAAGGAAAGAGTAATAACCGTGTCAGGATAAGGCTAGTGGTGCAATGCTCCAGGACCAGCCCTACTGTTGAGCCAAAATAATGATTTAGATTGCCAAATGCATCAATAAAACTGCAAATCATTTCAGGAGTCTCTTAAAGAGATAGGTGGACTACATTTCAGGGATCAGCTCAGTTCAAGTAAGCATAAAGTGAAGCATACCGAAAGGAAAAAGAAAACAATTTGAACTACTCATATGTGGAGCTGGTGTTAAATTAACTGTAGGTAGTCAGGAGAGGAACAAGGTGTCATTGCCAACAAGACATCTACTGAATACGAAATAGTGGACAGAAAAGCAAGCAAAATGTTCATTTGCATTAAGAAAAAGCTAGATGAAAGCACAAAATTATTACATAGCTTTTATATGAAGTGACACCTCAGCATGGACACTTTGCTCAGCTTTGCTCTCCAGTCTTACAGAAGGAGAGAGCAGAAATAAAAAAGGTCTAGGGAAGGCAGTGAAAATGACTAAGGGAATAGAAAGCTGCAGTGTGTGGAGAGATTAAAAGATTAGAACTATATATCTCACACATTAGAGGAATAAGGGGTGATGGTAGAGAGATATAAAAAATAGCAAAGTATTTTAAGAAGGTAAGTCAAGAACTCCTATTCCTTGAGCAGGAGGCACATAAAATGAAATTAAAAATAAACTGGTTTAGGCCTTTTAAGTATACTTAGCAGAGGGGTAGCAATGCTTAACAGAAGACTGGCATCTGTATAAATGGTGTCCTTCAGGAGTACTTCAGGTACTTCAGGAGTACTAACCTGGGTAAAAAGCATCGTGGTCCTGAGCTCAGCCCAACCATGAGTTCTTGAAGTCTGTTAGTTCATTAATGGATTTAATGCCTCCACTCCTGAAGCAGCAGACAGAATGACTTTCAGAGAAAAATACCATTTTATGTATCTCTGTACTGAGATAGAGATCAGGGGTTTTTTTCCCCTTTATTTCTTTGTAACTAATGAAGTAGAAACTTCTCTACGTGAAATCTATAGCAATACGAATCATCCTCTGTGCGTGTTTCGGTAGAGATCTTGGATACATTCAAATAAGACACCACACCTTTGTGAGAAGACTGTTCCAATTGCTACAAGATGATGAAAAACCGCCTTCTAAAACACATCTCATCTTCAGCTGACTGAGCGCTCCTGTCTGAAGCAAAATCAAACGTCTCTGTATGCTGGCGAGACATGGTCAGGTTGGGTACCACAGCCCAGCTCCGAGGAGGTGAGTCAAGGGAAGGCACAACATAAGAAATCATGTGCTCAGCCTCGTATCAAGAGCCCTGGGCAGCTCCCCCGACTCTTTTCCACGTAGACCGGGAGACTGATGGGAGGCACTGCCATCGGCTCAGGGTTGAAATGTAAAGCTGGTCCTACTCTTTGGCATTTATTAAATTATATTTCACCGCAGCAACAGCACTCTGGGCTGGGCATTTCCAGGGAATTGTTACACTTCTCAGATGGTTAATCACTTGGCCTTTGGCCTCCCGCCTTATAAGTCTGTTTGACATGTCCTATAATTACTACTTGGAGAGTTTTATTACTTAATTATGCTATCAGCTATTGCAATTTAACATGCCATCAATCTCTCCTGACCAGCCCCCCATACACCCCCAAACAAATCTCCCCTTTCAATCACACTTCTCTGCAAATTTCTATAAAGCAAAGAACTGCAGAATTCGTGCTTTGATCAGTAAGTTGTAAAATTTTCTAACGCAAAAAATTCCTGCCTATTTTCTGTGCCTCTCCCATTCCTCCACTTCTGAGCCCTTTGATTTCAGACTTTAATAATATATATAGTCACATTTACCAGTGCTGGCATAAAGCAGCCAAATCATCTCATCCTTTTTAATATGTCTCCTAAAAACAAATTAAGACTCCACCAGAGAAGCTGTTGGCTTGTGTGAACATCTGCCTGGCCCTTCGTGGGCTGCTTACAGAGCACATTGAACTGCTGAACCGTGCCTCTCACCGACCGGTGGCCCAGCCCTTTCCAGCCAGTGCACATTTGCTCAAGTCATGAAACATTTTAAAGATCAGCTTTACTGTTGTCGTGTCACTGGAGGTAGTTGGAGAAAACATGGCTATGCCATTTGGCAGAGTTGGGCTTGGGGGAAGAGCTCTCAGCCAACTACTATTTCTTACCCTATGGTCCTTCCATTAGAAGTGTGAGGGTGAGATTCTGTAGTGGTTCTGTAGTGGTTCCTGAAGGCAAAACACAGTGAAAGACAATTTTAAACCAACTTGGCTCTCATCAACAGACCTCAATGCGAGGGTGCGTTGATTTATGACAACCTCCCAAAGCTGCCTACAGACTGTTTGACAGCCCAGACAGACACAGATTCTTAATAGCGTGTGGTGCCAACCCATCCCCTTCCACCTCCAACATCTCCCCTGCACCAGGACCAGAGCTCGACATAAATCTGCTCTGCCCGCGCCAGGGGAATTGTCCCCCGGCCTCCTGCAACTTGTAAGGGCTGTTTCAGGAGATAGAATTAGTACCTTGATGCTCAGTATTGATCTCTCTTTGATTTATAGTCCCTTGATCTGATTTTCTTTGCTGCGTCATGAGTATAAATCAAAAGTAACACCCACAAGAGTCAGAAGTTACGTTGGCTTTAAACTTGTGTAAGGGACATTGAGGTTCCTTAGCTCCAGCCTCTCCTGGTGCGAAGGGAGAGCAGATTTTAAAAAGATCAGCTGTCTGACTCACAGGAGTACAGAACAGCCAGGCATTGTAGGATGCAGTCTTCAGCCATTCTTTTAAATTATTTCTTAAACCTGGATTTCAGGAGAATGAATTCCTGGATTCTCTCTCAAGAAGATAGTTTGTCCCCTTGAAACATCCCTATCTGCAATAGCCAGCAATCCTCCCTTTTGGACTTCCATGTGGGGCCTGACATAAGTTTTCCTTGTGGGATGTGAAGAGGAAAGTTAGTAGGGACAAGAAAAGTACTTTTGCAGTGTGATTTCCAATGCATAACCATTTTGTGTTGAGTCATTTGGATAAAAACCCACAAAGACATCAAAACTCTGTAATCAGTTTTCATTCCCAACATTTCTCCTCCAACTTCAATGGCCTTTCACAGCCGTATCCAAGGGATTAATATAGCCTAGAGATTCTTCTTACAAAACTCGGTGCATCTTTCTAAGACCACTCTCCAGATGTCCTAAAATATCCATTAATTTGTCTTGAAACTCTCTCTTATGTGCTGAAGGGCTGCTGCCTAATGAAGAAGGAAGGAAGAGTGGTCTACATGCACTATTTTTCTTCATTGTGGCATATGCACCGAGCGTTGATAAAGGTCTGGGGGGGATCAGGCTGTATTCTTACGGCGTGGAAGTCCACTCCAGGTAATAGAACCAGTGTGAAAAATTTATAAAGGAGAAAGCTTCCAGGGGGTCCCCTGGCGATGCTCTGCAGCAACCCAGAGGTACTGATGTGACTGATGGAAAAAGTAAGTGTATCTGAGCAAAGGCCGTGGACCGTAAAAGGCTTTGTAGACAAAATGGGCCCTCTTAATTAAGTTTTGTGTTTTTTCGCATCGCCAGGAGGGAGGACTGCTTGACTGTCAGGAGTAACCATACAGCCTGCTCCTCTTTATTTCTCCTTTGCACCAAAGCGTTCTCCAGCACCTCCCTCCCAGCACACTCTGACATGGCACAGAGAGAGATTTTAGTAAAAGCATTGCAAGATTTTTTAAAATTTTATTTGTTTTTAAATCAAACCTTTAAAAAGCAGGTACCTGTGGTTGTAGAGCAAATTATTTGTATAGTATTAGTATTACCATAACTTGTTTAAATTTTATCTTAAATATAAATGGTCTGCATTTACAGCACTTGCTCAGGGAGCACTCTTTACCTTAAATTACTGACCGTCATGCTTAGCTCTCAGGTAACAGAATAAGGCTGTTAAAGAAATGTATTTGCATGTCAATGGTCTGAAACCATATCAAACCTAGCTCACTAGACTATTTTGAAATTTTGTCTGATTTTGTGGGTTTTACACCAAGGTTCGAGAGAGCCCTGCCATTGGGATTAAACACGCCCCAGGGGAAGGCTCTCCATACTCAAAGACCATCTTGGGGCAGGAGGCAGCACACCAGACAGCAAGTGCATGAGATTTTTTGCAATATAATACGCTAAGTATCATCTCATAGCCTTGGGGGAGGAATAAGAGAATCAATGCAGGCAAAGCAATGCCTATTCAATTTGTTTTCAACACATTGTCAGCTCTTTCTTGTATTCACTGTCTTCCGTTAATGACAAAGGGAAAGGGAACTGATGAGAGGTTGGTTTCTCCGATTTAAGCCTTGATGCACCTCATGTGAGCATCACATTATACGTACTGCATTGTGATGGGTACCTGAAAGCAATGGGATCTTTCATTTTGACGACGCCTCATTTCTTAGGGTAAATAAAAAGCACATTTGGTGAAATTCCAGAGAACATGTCCAGTTAGTTATAGTCTCTGCTGAGAAACCAATTACTCTAAAGTTTGAGTGCTCTTTAAGATTGGGACACTTGCTAAATTGGGTTCAGAGAGCACTGGGTAGACAAAAAGGTGCATGTTTTTATTAATCTGTATCGGAGCATTCATGTGTGTTCAAACAAAGAGGGGATGGTAGAAAAAGCCATTTCCCTCCAAATATTAGCCCCCATTTCCAAGTGACATCAGATGGAACAGAAAGAGATAGAGGGACAAGAAGAGATTTGAGATGAGTTTTGCTTGTCGCTGCAGGATACAGGATGGAAATATGAACGGCTCCCTTTGATTAATGTATGCCCAAGGTCTCACATGCAACTGTAACAGTCAATAGCAATCAGATTAGTGTAATGTATTATTCAGTGTTTATGATGGTGAATTTGTATAGTGCCCACGAGGCAGCTTTGATCCCCTTGAAATGTTTTCTGAATGCCATTTGGGATTGCCACAGAGCCGAAGCAGTTGTGCAGCATCTCTAGCTCACGTTCCTCCTGTCAGCAGAGTATAATTACCCACTTCTGTTGTTTCTGCATGGACACATACTTGCATTTAATTGTTCTGCAATTGGTTACCCGACTGGCTTTTTTTGCCCCTAAGTGTTATGATACGGAAAATAAGACAAAGTAATACTTTTAATTGAAGGTCCCGGGTGCTTTACAAATACTGCTTCATTAGGCTTTGCTGTAAATTGGTGATAACTATCTATATGCAATTCTTGACCCATCAAGAGCATGCAGCACTCTGTAGGATGCAGTACTGCTCTGTGTGATAGGTAGATAACAGTGAATAATTTACACTTTATTTAACAAACTTGCTCTATGGAACTTTTAAGTCATTTTCAGCTCCCTTCGTGTTTTGAAAGGAATTTGCTAGCTAATTTCTGGGTGGTTTTTTTTCTCAGTCCTTTGCAGAAGGAGCAGGGAACTAAGGGACATTTATTCACGTATAGGGCAATCCTTTGAAAATAAACCGTACTACATAATGCAATGTGTACAATGGAGAGGTTTTAGACATGGTTCTATACAGGTAACTTAAATTTTGAAAAAATGCCTTGTTAATGAGCAATTTGTTGGGGAGTGGGATGCGAGGTTCATTTTGTGTTTAGTTTTATTGAACAAAGTCACATACTTGAACCAAATCTGCCCCAGGGGATGCTTGAGGGACCATCGGGATGTGTTTAGCACATGATGTGCTGTGATGGTGGGTGGCTCTGGAAGAGAAACCCATCATCCTCCTTCAGCCAAATGTGCTGTTGCTCCCAGACAGGACCCGACAGGGCAGGATGCAGACAGGAATAAGAAATCTTGAAAACCCCCAGTAGGAAGCTTACATTCAGGTTAACAATGCACAATAGATAAGTGGACCTGTATAAATCTCAGGGTAGAGGAGTGATACAGAAGGGAGAGCGAGTGTTGTTCCTTACTAAAAGGAGCTTGCTGGGCTAGTTGTTTTATAAAGTTTCAAAATGCAGCTACATCAAACCTTTAGAGTATTTGGTCATTTTGAACTCTAGTAAATAATTTTATACAGTGGCTCACAAACCCTCACTTGAAAACGAGCTGGTTTTAATTGCCTTGGAGGTAAGCCATTTCACATGGATTGAGAAGTATCTAAAAAGCTGTTAGCAGTGCACAACAGGCATCAGTGTACTCTGTCTAGTTAGGGGAAGCTGTACTAGGGTTACCTCAGGGACTTTTATTACGTCCAGTCTTGCTCAAGAGCACCGTTAATGACCTGGAAAAGCAGGTAAAAAGCACATTAATTAAATTCCCAGATGATACCTAAATTGGAAGGCATAGCAAACAATGGGAAAACCTTCCTGGAAAAAACACTGATGGACCAAAAGAGAAAAGAAATGAGGCAAGATACAATTAGATGAAGCCAATGGGTGGATGAATTGGTAGGTGGTATTGATTGGTATTGGTAGGTGGGATATGTGATATACACTCAGCTGGAAGAGGCAATATGGAATGACCAAAATAGCTGATATTTGAGAATATGTTTTTGGCAATGCAACACGGCTGCAAGTAAGTCTGTCATACAGTTAGGTCTGAATGAGCAGAGGCATGGCAAGGGAGAAAGGATGTGAATATTGTCCATAAAAACACAGCTGGGCACATGTAGAAAATTGCATTCAGTTATGACCATTTCAACACCAGAAAAGAGCTAACAAATGAAAAGCAATTAAGGAGTGACAGAGAGCTATCTGATAAATAAAAGCTATATTATGGCAGCTTTGCTGAGCTAAAATTTGAATGGGGGAGGAAGAAATACAGTGTGCATCAACAAGTATTTAAGATGTAGATAGATGCATTAACATGTAGATAGAAAAAAAGGCAGGGATTCCTGGTGGCAGCCAGAAAGTGCTCACTAGGGAAGATAGGAAAATATTGGCTGAACATCAGCATCGGTTTCCTATTATCAGAGCAATTAGTCCTGTTGAATGAGCCCTCACGAAAAGTGCTGAGTGGTTTTAAACTGGTACAGACTGAGAACTGGGAAAAAAATCATACGGCAGAAAACAGCCTTTCACTGGCACAAGGCTTCAAAAAATCCTCCTTTTCTACAAGTTTTGTTTATAGCTCTTAACAGTTAAGTCATCCGGACATTCAATACCGTGACTGTTAGAAGGACTTTTCTGTTTACCACTTTTATTTTTACACATAGGGGGGCAGCAGTTAATAAGGAAAAGCCTCCCAGCGTGGATGAAGAACTTTCCCTATTTATTCCTTGCAAAAACTGTGAGCAGAAGACAACTACACAAACTTCCATCAAACTTTTTGATGCTTGGAGCTGGTGGTAACATTTCTGCAGCTCCCTGGGGTTCTGCTGCCCTCCCGGATGGCTCAGGCACCCTTGTGCTTGCTCATGGAAAGCTGTAGGAGAGAGTGAGACCTATTTCAGCTAACAACTGGTTAGCCTTTGGTTGAAATAACATAAAAGGGTCCCTTACTTGCTATGCAGGGCAAAAACTATGGCAAAAGATATTCCTTTGTGAAAAGGGAGAAACCAGGCAAGCGTAGCCTTTTGGTTTTCTCTAGCTCTCCTTTTTGTTCCCTCACAAGAATTATGAAAAGACTGAGCATTTAAAGCAAGCCCTATGGCCCATTTTTGCAGGAGTAGACGTTAGGTGCTGAAAATGGGAACTTCAAACAGTGATATATTTGCGTGGAAAGAGTCAGCTACTGACTGTAGCACCCATTTCTATGGATGCAGAAGAGAAAAGAGTACTTAGATATAGGAATATCTTTCCTATAGTCTGGGACATAACAGAGCCAGATAATAAGCTCCTGAAGCTCATGCAAATTTGCTTCCTTTTTGATTTTATGCTACTTTGAAGTTAGCCCAGCTCTGAGCAGTGGGTTGGACCAGATGACCTCTAAAGGCTTTTCCAACCTGAATTATTTGGGTTTTGTGATTGTTATTCTGACCTTTCATTTTGCAAAGACACGTGGAGTTGCCCAAGGAAGAGCGGGGCTGCTCCCAGACCACGTCCTGCTGACCACCTCGTATGGAAGGTAAAGACATATCTGCTCCTGAGACCTCCAGACGTTTTTAGGGAACTCATAATGTTCTAGGTATATCCACAGCATTTGGCATTCATCTGCCAGTGCAATCTGTAAGTTTGAATCAGCAGAAGAATCTGGCCTTCCAGGACTGCATGACAAAGAAACCGAGTGCTAATGTCAGATCTGGTGCATGCAGGGATCAGACCCCCCAGCACAAATCCTGACCCAGTGTCTGGATCAAGATGCTGAATCACAGGCTGGTGCCTTCATCCACCTACAAGCCACAAAAACTATGGAATGGTTTTATAAGAGCCCTCTCTGATGGTGCTGGCAGAGGCCAGGGTGAATCACCAGCCTCTGGCTGCCCTCTCTTTCCCCACCATGTTTCACCCCATCTGCCATGATGTGCCACGTAGTGTCACCATCCAGTGCTCCCTGATCCCTTCCCTGGTGAGGATACACAGCCCCAGGGGTGCACATTGCTACTGGACTTCAACTAAGTATAAGAGGGCAGGCGGCAGGTATAAGTGCTCCTGCAATCGTATTATTGCTTACATGATGATTGCACTGCACTGCAGGATAAAAAGGTTCTTTCATATCAAGTGCAGGAGCCAGACTCAATCCCTATTGTACCTTCTCACTCACTTTATTAAGTTTACTTCATTTCTGCTCTGTCTCTGTACCTCTGTGCCCTCTGCTGTGTGTACCAAATCTTATTGACATTTTAATATTAAATTATTATGACAAGAAGATATTCCACTTGCTAAGTAATTTGTTTTATTCTGAGGAAAATTGGAAGCTGCAGAAAAACCATTATGAAAGATTAAGACAATGGAGTGATACTGACTGATACAATATAAATTATTATTTTGTCGGCAGTACACCCAAATCCTCTACTAAAATTTTAAGCGATAAAGCCAACAAGTTAGAAAATTAAATTTGGGGGGATGAAAAGAATATTATGCACACAGGAAAAAAAATAATATCAGACATAGGCGTTGCAGAAAAACACATCCCAAAGAAATCTGCAGAAACAAAAAGGGGAATAGCTAGATGAGCACCTGGCCCCAACCGTGCTCGTTCATAGTATTTTTGATTAAATTGCCATTGACTTTGGGACACAATTAATTCTTGCAAAACCAGATTTATAAGGATAAGGAATTTCTTCCAGTCTGTGTTGAGAGGTATTTTCTTATTCTGACGTCTCACCTTCTCTTTGTGAAGGCCCGAGGATCAGCCCTCGGGGAAAAACGCGCAGTCCCTGCCCCTCACTTCCCTCTGCTTTCCCGCTCCAAAAGCTCTTGAGATGCTCCAAGACCTAGAATAAGCTGCTGCATCCTGCACTGGGACAATCAAATCTCAAATATTGGGAAGGAGGTGACTTGACAATCAACATTTCATCATTCAAAGGCAGTCTAGGGAACGGAGCGTGTGCCTTTGCTGTTCCTGTGGTCCCTCCTCAGCAAGGAAAGCAGCTGGTAGAGAAAATGCTCTGGCAGTAAGTAAAGCTCATGGGTTTTTTGGTAATGCCTTCCTGCTTCTAGGGTAAACCCAAGCTCATAGCTATCTGAAAAATAAGGAGCTAGTGAACATGGCTGTTAAAGAAAGGATTATTTTACATGCAATTTAAGGTCCTGAAGGATCACTGCCAGTAGTTGGGATTTCATCTAAGATGTGCTACCTTTTCTGTGAAGAACAATTAGCCAAAATATTACTGCTGCCTGGTGATTAACCTACAAAACAGTAGAACCACAATTTAAGCAAATGTAGCTCACTCTGTTTCATCATAATATTCTTAAGAGTAAGGTTGCTGTTGGCTTTGTGGACAGAAGTGAGCATCAGAGTCACTCATGATTTGAAAGCACTATTGTGTGCTTAACTTAGATACAGTTTTCTTGGTTCAAACTACCTTGATTACACACAAGGGAAGCGGCTATTTTACACTACGGTGTTAGAATGACTGTGCATAGCAAATACAGCTGGGAATGAAATGTCAGGGTTTTTCCCACCTGACAGAGCTGGGTAAAACTGGCAAATGCCTCTGTCCAACTATGACCTTGTACGAAAGCCAAGGACTCACATCTTCATGATCTAACTTTGGTCAAGTAAGGTTAAATGCTTTAGGTTTCCACGAGAGTCAGTGGAGCAGGCTGGGGAGAGATGAACATCAATTACTGAAAGCCAGTCAGGCTTGTACTGAAAATCAGAAAAAGCTGCAAAGCCCAGTGCCTGGTATAGATATGACTCTGTCCCACACAGGCCTGTGTTCTGCACCTCCAGAGAAACCTGAGGATTGCCTATATGTATCCACTTAAATAATGTGTTAAGAAAAGCCTTTCCAGAAGGCACAAGTTATGGCACATAGGAAATCATGGGGACTAAAATGGTCATATGAATATACTCTATTCAAGGAAGGTGAGTTGATACAGGCACCATGACCTGAATCTTGACTCTACTGGGATATATTTTTTTTCAGATGATTGCAGCAGATATGAGACTACAAGTCACTGTATAAGCAGCTTTATCCTCTATTTAGCTGGATTTATTCATAATCCCACTCTAGATTAGAAATGAGCCCTCAGCATTAACATTCTCTGCCTACAAGGTTTGTTTATTCAACGCTGGTGGAAACATTCCTACTGTAAATCTGTGCAAGATGGGGCTCTTCAGGATTTTTGGGTGCCTGGAATGTCTCATCTCAGGGATGAATAATGGGTTTACTTGCTAGCAAGGGAAGAATAACTACTGTTAAGAAAGTAATCAAGTCTTTAGCTAGGAAACGTGACCTGGTGCCAAACTGCATTTGTGGCCAGTATCTTGTCCTATAGGCAGCTCTTCACACTTTGTGGTGCAAGATTTTAACTTGCATTATGTCGAGAGCCCAGAAGGGAGGCTGTAGATGGAGCAATTCCTGCACCATCACTGAGAGCAGTACTCGCTGCTGCCTTGCTCTAGGGAAGAAGAACCAGCCAACATCTGGTTCCATTGCATTCCAACATTCTGGCTCCTTCTGCCATGCTTCCCAAGAGGACTGTCGTACCAGGGGTAATGTGAAATTTTCGCAATGAGTCTATTTAGCATTTTGGCCTTTTTTCCTCTGGGGAGCCTGGAGCAGTCATGTTCTCCCTTCCTTCACTGATAAAAGCAGGAAGGAGAAAGGGCAACTGCACGCTTTGTGGGGAAACATAAATTACAGGAGCTGCAAAGCATGAGGAAAAATGTGGTGCATGGACACGTGCATTTGCCTGTTGTATGAAGTATTTGGCAGGCATTTAAAAAAAATTAAAAGTGAAGATTATTTAACCCATGGGAAAGGTCTCGAAGATCTTTCCAAAGATCTGTTATAAGGACATCCTGTTCATTCTCCTGTATTAGACATGGAGTCCCAAGACCCCTAACAGATGGAATTAGATCACAGTCTCCTTTTAATCTTGGGATGGTGACCTCAATTTCAAAGGCATTACTTGTCATCTTGTCCTGGGAGTGATCTAGCTCCTCTTAGCATTTCACACTTGAAGTTCAACAGTACTGAATATAAGTTGAATAGAAAATAGACAATTAAATGTGTTAGCTCATTTTTTAAGACTCACAGGAACAGCATCATTGCCTGTAGGAGACAGCCAGGGAATTCAAGAATCACTGTGTTCATAAACTATTGTTATCATATTGAGATCTAACTTTTGTGGGTCTACGATGATAAAGTTTTGAAGATGAAAGATTGGCCTGTAGAAATTACATTATGGAACAGCCATTAAATATTAATCCTTGAGTACCTGAGAGATTTCGGATTAAAATTTATGATCTGGAAACTTGTCCATGCTCCTTTCACATAAAAGCACCAGTTGTCTTGGTAAATGCAACTACATTTGAGCAGAGAAAGCAATCCAGGTGAAGAGCCAAGCGCAGTCTTCTTATTAAAATTGAGGGATTTTTAGTAAAGTACCAGAGCGACTGACTGGTCATGGCACAGCCACAGGAGGGCAGCAAGGAAACATTGTCATCTCCTGCTCGGGTGTTTGTGGGTACGCATGGCACTTGGGAGGCTCCGAAATTCGAGGGCTGTTGTTGCCTCTGCAGGGGGACAGCAGGTTGCGGAGCAGGGAGGGAATCAGTGAAGCTGGCTCTGCTCTTTGGATGCTCTGAGGCCTTGGAAGAAACCAAGGCTGTATAAATAGCTGATTTCTTGGCCAAGTTTGCAAAGTAGAAAAGAATAATCCTCTGGGGTGAAACTGTAATAAAAGGTGTGCTGACGTTTTCAGTGAATGAGAGTAGAAAAAAAGTCATCACTTTGGGCTGAAAGATTCACTTAAATGCCAAGTTTCCCCCTCCATATTTTGAAATAAAATTGAAATAAATCTCAACATTAAATGTTGCTTTGAGCGTATGTTAAAAAAAAAAGTTAAACTTGCCACTACAAATGTCTAATGTTTGTATTTTCAGATTGGTTTATTTTGCTTTTTTTTATTTTTTATTTTTTTTATTATGGCCATTTTTCCAAAGTAAAGCCAAAATTCATGGAAAGTTTCGGGGCATTTGAGGAAGCACCTGTAAGCAACACCCCCCACCCCAGCTCTTGGTGGTATCTGTCTCAAAGCCTTGCCTGATTCACTACCTGCCCATGGCAGAATTGTCCCCCATTCCCCCGGGCTTTGGGTCCCCTCCTGAGGAAGACAGCCCTACACAAACGCTACCTCCGTGTCCTGGGAAGACACATGCTGCAGCCACATTACTGCTAACTGGCGCGCCAATCTCATGTGATAAGTGTCAAACAGACTCTTCCAGTCAACATTAAGGAGAAATGAAATAGGGTAAAAGGGTTTCGAGAAATGACGTGCTTGGGCAGACAGCAATTAGGCACAAGGGCTGAGTGAAGAGCAGATGTTTAATAGGGCTCCAGTGTAACTGAAACGATGTGCTATATTAATATTTTTTTCATTTTCTATTGATCTCAAAAGCTTCAACACAGCAAAAGAAAAAAAATTGTCCATTGCAGACTGAACAATATACTAAGCCTTATCTTAATTGAACATTAGGGGATGTTCATGTGGCGAGCTCGGGGCTTTTGCTAGTTCAGCATTCGGGATGGTATCTTCCAATTACTGCGATTAGCAGTCTACTTAGGGGAAACATTTTATTCTTTTACAGGGAGGCTGAGCACCTGGAGGTGTCACTGTCGATAAGCAAGGGTACGGACCAGCAATTTGTTAGCTACTCTGTTGTAAGTGCCCTTGTACCTGCTTTTAACCTCCTGATAAATGTGATGTAGCTCACCCTTTTTTTTTAACTGTTGAGTAAGACGTCTGGAATTACTTCAGACAAAACTGTGGGATTAGAGCTTGTGTGCAGGCAGACTCTTAAGTTACTATGGAGAAGACAGCATGCTGTAAATTCACATCCCAATGTATACTGCAGTAACTTCTTTACACACACAACCCTTCCCACCCCTCACCTCCAGTATTACAGATTTGAAGCTGCCATGGTGACTGGACAACTGAGAGAACCAGCACATCCAAGAGTGCTTTTCTGTAGGCAATTTCTGGCTATTCGCACACAGGAGTTGTGTTAGTTTATTGATTTCCCCATTTCTTCCAGCCAGATTCATTACAATACCAGAAATCCAGTTTGTCACATTATAATTTTCCCTTTGGAAATGATTTGTGACTAGAGCACTATAAAAATATATACTGGCTGCTCTGTTATTGGAAAAATCTATTTAGAAATATGTATTTTTTCACCATCCAAAGCTAAAAGAGATGATTTTTTGTTCATCCACTCCTTTTGCTGCTGGGTGGAAGTGCTGTGATACAGTCGATGTCTTACATTATACCCAGACTTGAAGAAAGCAAAACAGATATTTTTCTGGTAACCACTCTTTTTCTGGATTTTGGGGATGTTCCAGTGTACAGTAACTCTCTCCAGATTTGTTTTCAGAATGCAGGCTTCTCCAGATCAAGTTTGGAGTCTGGTATATGGAGTTTCTGCTGCCAGGTTGTGCATGTTATCATGTGGTTTCTTTACCAAAATACTGAAGATCATGTTTTTCTCACTTCTTTCTTGAAGAAATGCACAAAGTGATAAATGATTGTCATTTTGCATAGCGGATTGCTATCCAAGAGCCACAAGTGAACGCTCGCAGGCAGCTGCATAATGAGCAGCTTTATAGAGAGACTTGCCCATGCATTGTTGCCTGAGTGAGCAAAAGTTACATGTTTTGGATGTAGGTTGCATATGACAGAGAAGACAACGCTCCCACAATCTGTCCAGGAAGGACATGAAGATGTAGGAAGGAAAAATACCTTTTTTTTTTTCTGTCGATGCTCTTTGGGCTTCTACAATAACCTGGGGAACGGGCAGTACAGGCTTTGGCTAGAAGAGATCACAGGGGAGAGAGTGCTTTTCTCTGTCCGTCAAATGTTCTAAGGAGAGTTGCCAACTTGATGCTAATTATATAGTATTCGTCTACCACCAGGGCCAAGAGTGATTGAAAGAGACTTTTTATTCTGTCGTGCAGTTTTAATTGTCTATGCCTAACTGAAAAGTGTCTTTGGAAGTCTCTCTGTACTTCTAGTATCTTGGAAACTGAACCTCTTCAAGGAAGAAGCCTAATCATATGTCTTCCTTCTCCCAGCCAGAACTTAGCTTAACAAACAAAAATGATTAAACTCAAAGTTCCAAGTAATTACAACGAATCAAGACATGGAAGCTCTATCAACAGTAAGAGTTTTGTGTGTCTTTCTGTGCTTCTTCAAATTCCCTCTGTTCTCTCTCCAGACTTTAAGGCTTTAAACATTCAGGTTCCCTCTTTCCTCTTAATGCTTTATATTTTAGCAATCAGTAAGTCTGGATCAGGGTTTCCAAGAAAATGTGTCCAATAATATAAATATATACAATTTTCATTCATTAAAAAAAAGGCTGATTTGTTTAGGGAAAAGGAATGGAAGCAATCTGTGCCATGCTACCAACATAGGTTGACATGGCCCATGCATATGGAGTGCAGAACAAGTCGAGTTCCTATACATCCTTTACATTTTTTCTGGTTCTCCTTTTAGTTTTCATTTACAGTTAAAAACAGCTGGCAGGAGTGAGCAGGAAACTCATACACTGAGTTTGTAAGGACCTGTTCCTGTCAGAAATGTATCTGCTCTATCTTCCCTTCCATTTACAGCGTTCCTGTATAAATCTCTTCTAGTTGTGTTCCATATTTTCAGATCATTTCAGCTCTGCTGGAACTTTTCCGCTGCTCCTGTCTTCCATTTGGGATATTTTCTTTAATTTCTCTTCACACCTGGTAGTGTGCAGTGTTCAATAATCTCTCAGGGTCCAAACCACTTGAAACAGATTGTCTATATACCATCTCACACTTGTAACTACTTCTGTTTAAATGAGCATGAATTTCTTCAGCATGTCATGCTCAAAATCCCTGTTTCTGAGATCCCCAATACTTTAGTTATCAGCTTTATTAATTTTGTTTCTCCTTTTTTTATGTTGGGGAGTTCTTTTTAAGGGTTTCCTGGGGGGAACAAAAAGCTGTAAGGTTCCTTAGTCTCAGAGTCGTATCAGAGCAGGTACAATCTTGGCAGGAACCAGACTGGTGCCTCATCCCTCCATCTGCAGACGTTCACTGACCCAACGAGAATAGCTCTATCTATCCTATGTAGATCAGCTGTACCTTGTGGTAAATTGTATGTGACACTTCCAGGAGGAACTGGACAGAAGCTGCTGGCCATGGGGGGGCAAAGCTGGTAAAGCTCCATTGCATTAATCCCCTTCTGGGCTGCCTTGGTCCAGATGAGCTGCAGGTACGACCTCAGCATCTTCCCTGGGTTTTTCCCTGATTCCCATGACAAGTCAGATAGCTGTAACAGATAACAAGCGGTAAGAAGTGCTAGTCACCACCTGACCGCACCATTCTGGGGCTCCTGGCACAGCTCCCTTGTGTCTCCTCCCCACTGCAGCTTCCAGAGACGGAGGGCTTTGCTTTGCTCCCTCCAACCTCCGCAGAGCTATGCCACTCTCCAAGAGCAAATGCAGAGAGAATCGTCGTGAATGCAGCTATGCCAGTTGATCTAATTTGAGATCCTGGGATGAAACCCAAGTTATTTACACTGTAACTTCAATACCTGTGCACTGGGAGCAAGCAGCACGTAGATACCACAGGGCAGATGAATCCGGGTAGAGGCCGGTAGGGACCAGAGGGGCTTACCATTCCTTCCATTTCAGCTGCCGCCTTTGTGTCTCAGCGAAGCTTCATCCTTGGCAATATCTTCCTCCTCTGAATCCTCACAAAGCTCTGGTGCAAAGCGGCATTTTATCCAGCAGAGTTGTAGAGCTAGACAGTCTCTTGCTTTGCTCTGCATGGGCTTGGGAGTAATAGAATGAGTCATCAGCTGGGAGCTTAAAATTACAATGTGTGCCAGTGCTTTTGAAAAGCTAAAGAGATTAATATTGAAAAAAACAGATACCATTCACTCACTGGTGAAATGAAGAGGTATTATACACACCAGGCACCTGTTGGTGAAGGTATACATTTAACAATCTATTACCATTTGAATGCAGAGAGATTAAATACATATTAGAAACTAAGCATGGGGGAAGTAATACTGTTGTTTCTCCAGGACTGCACATGAAAGAAAAGAAGTAGCAAGGAGAAATGTTTAAAAAAAAAAAAAAACAACAAAAAAGAACTTAAAAGGATATTGGTGCTCTATATTTTGAGTCACCTTGTGGCTCTCAGCACAAGGTATTTTTGTGTAAAGACACAAAGTCAAGGACAAAATGCAGTGTGCTGGTAGATAGGTCCAACATCTTCCTTGCATGTGCAGGGAGTGGTTTTAATGAACCTTAATGGAGATGCTGCCAAATGAGTTTCCAAAGTCTCAGCTTTCCAGCACCCTTAGGTATGTCATTGACAGTAATTTTTTGTTGGAAATAGCACTCAGAAGAAGGTATAAATTCCTGCCAAACCCCAAGAAACTAATACTTCACACACAATGTCATCTTACTACACACCTGCAAGCAAGTACTTCTCTTGCATTTTCCTTCCCATCATTACTGATAAATAAAATAATCTTACTTCTATCTGGTGCCTTTGTGAGGTGCTATACATTTTATTTGTGCAAGAAGAATGCCAATGAATGCATTCTTTTTTCCTTTACTGTTGTGAGAAAGGGACAAAGCTGTTTTGGCAGAAAATAAACTCCCTTGCGTTCTAACACTCCTCACCGAGGCGGGAGGCTAGGTGCAGCTAGGTTTAAATTCTGAGTGATGCCCAATTCAACACTATCCGTCCAGTCGCATTTAACATGTATTAAACTATTACGATTTGGATACACTAATAGTGGACTGCACCTTCAGTCTAGTCGTGCTCATGAACTATCATGGCCACTTTCGAGTCTTTGGTCGCGTTCAGTGAGAAACCGAAATGACTAGCTACTTAAACAGTGCAGTTTATTTAAACAACAGATATATAGGTTCTTAGGATTGCTGGTGATAAATACACTGTCTGCAAAGCACGTGCAAATAAAGGTACTGTTAAATATACAAAGCGCGCGACAGAGTTATAAACAACACAGCCTGGCTATAAATGTAGGATAGTGATTCTCTAGAGAAATTTCTAAGTTCCCCAGGGAAACACTCAGTATAATCTAAGTGATACCCAAAGGCGTCCCTATCGGGGGGGAAGAAAGGCTCAGCCCGTCGACTGGTCCCGGAAGTCAGTGATGGAGTCCTCCTTGACTTGTTCGCGATGGTGTCTTCTCTGATATCCCCCCTCTCTCGGGCTATTTTTATACTATTTTTTATCTTCAAAGTGGAGTTTGAGTGACTTTAGTCATAAATACTTTTGTTATGATTGGTGTACTCAAGGAGGATTGGTTGCACCTTGGAGGCAGGTAGCCTCCGGGATGGAGGTGTGTTTTGGTACATCAAGATGAGCAAAGTTCTCACAAAGGACAGCATTTCATCAAAATTTGACGAAATGTTGGCTCAGGGTAGCGTGTAGGCAGCTTATCGGTTACATAGTACCATCTCGTTCCCATATCTGCTATTCAGCACAAGGCAAGGCCATGGAATGATAACATTTTGTTCCATCCCTTGTGTAGCTTCGCAAGCAACCTTGTACAGGGAACCGCAGATGTTGCATTCTTCGCATGCCAGCTCCGGCTGTTTTCTGCCTCAGAAGCCTCTTGATTTTATACTTTTCCTTACTGTGTGAACAATGCTGTACTTTTGTATTCTTGGCCAATTTAGTAATTATTCCACATTTACTTACGCAAGGATAAAGCTCAGTTTCTCAGTAGAGGTAGTACAAGATCTTTAATAACTAGATCGGTCAAGCCAGATTATTTTTCTATTTTTGACTTGAAATTTAGCAGTGCCGAGTTTTCTAACACCAAAACTACGAAGCTTTTGGAGTAGATCACTGATGTGAAGAAGTGCTACAAAGTCATTGGGTGCCCTACACATCCCACACAGTTCAATGCAGCCTAATGTATTGATGGTTAGCTAAGTATTCTGGAGCTCAAGATACGCTTTATTGGTGGTCCTGTTATTGCTGTTTTCACTGATGATGTGCCTAACCTTCCAGGAGGTATTAAAAAATGATGTCTTCAATATTTTTACCCCATTTGATGCCCCGCTGACTGCCATGTTATGGTGGGGTTGTCTTTGGAGCAGAAAGGCTAGATCATGTTGCTATATCTTTTGGTCTTTGTTTCTCTGCAAGACAAACAGTGGCACTGGATGAGGCATAATTGTGGGGTCAGAGTCATATTCAAATTTATTTACACTTTGTATAGATATATTTTCTTCTACACCCCACCGTTGTCCTGAGTTCTCTTTGTATGGCAGAGTTTTATCAGGATATCCCCAAGCTATCTTGAGGAATTTGATTTTTTTATTTTGTTTTCATTGAGAAAGATCGGTGGGTGAGGAGGAAGGATGTTGATTTTTCGTGCTTTAAAGCCAGCAAAGAAAAGAAAGCAGCTGAAACCTAAGAAAATTGCACCACTAATCATATTTTCGTAAGCAGTCCTCTGTAGCATTACAGTCACAGAGTATATTTATAATTTGGTTTATATGAGCAACAGTTTAAGTTGGGGAAAATTGGTTTCCTTTTCAAAATGTCATGTTTCTCATTTTCTTGCAGAATCTTGGGCTGCTTCGAGCTCTTATCAGCCTTTAAATCATTCAAAAACACACTCCATAATTAAAATGCCGTAAATCCTCATGAATCAATTTAGGGGGTTTGATTTGTTCTAAAATACATTTAAACAAAGTTGAAAGCTTACTAAAATACCAGATAATACACACAAGTGCAAAGCAAAGGAAAGATAAACCCACCCTAGGATAATGGCATGGTGGTGGAGTTAGACTTGAGATGAGAAACTTAACTTCTTCTGAACACAAGGTACATGGTTCTGGGCTAGCCAAAACAGGAATGAGATAACTTTCTTTTCAGGTATGGGTGCTCTCATGTTTTTTTTAATTTGTTGCTCTTTTGGCTTTAGCTCCTGTGAGTATCCTGTAACACAATCGTTTTTCTCCACTGAAGGATCAATGGATCTATTTGTCTCTAGACTGTCCTTACCTGTGCCGCTGGAGTTAATGGGATTGTGAACCATCCCCAGTAAATCATAGAGTCCAGGTTGGAAGGGACCTCAAGGATAGTTTGGTCCAACTGTACTTGGCAAAAGCACAGTCCAGACAAGGTGGTTCAGCACCCGGTCCAGCTGAATCTTAAAAGTGTCCACGTCACTTATAATTTACTTCTTACTACGCTTATATAAAGGAAACAATTAGACAAGTATCTATAGGCGTCATATCTTGCTTCAGCAGTGATTCCTGGCTTGCATTTTTTGGTGCTTTGTCACTGTCCACTCTGTGTTCTGGGTTAAAGGCTCAATTTTCAACTTTGTGAGTTTTGTTGTTGGTTTGTTGGTTGTATCTTATAGGGTGAGGGCTCTGAGATGCTTTGTTGGGGTGGAAAGGGATAGAGTTCTGCCACAGTTCACAGATGTTAAATTGGTATTTTGGACATTTATCATCATCAGGGTAGAAACAAATCACTGATTAAAACAAGAATCTGCTTCTAAGTCTTAAATAGTCTTGTGGCATTTGGTTTGGGGTTTGGACTTGTCCCGTTAGTAATTATATGAATGTAATAAAATCACAAAATATGAAAAAACATGGAGACAAAATCTGTTGATTCATAGGACAAAAATTCTGAGCTTCACAATGCCATGTTGGTCAGCTGTCCCTTCCTTAAGCCTACTTTATGTAGCATGAAAATAGGTGGGTTTATAGTGTTACAGAAGTCCATGCTAAGGCTCTATCCAATTGTTGGTAATGGTATTTAGATTTATTCAACCTGAGTAGTTGCCTTCAGATCTTCATAAGTGATAGAATAAGGGAAAATAAATTAAAATTAAACCAAAGAGAAATGAGATGGAAAACAACTGACCCCTGGGCCCCAAGAACATCTTTGCTTCCTGCAATCGTACTTGCAGTGGCAGATACAGTAACAAACTGGTCGTATAAGAAACAGCAAATAAAGATGCCACCCTAGAGGGAACAAAACATTAATATTTCAGAAAGGATATCTCCAGAAAAAAGATATTGGGTCTTTTTTGTTCAGACATTTCATGTCTGTTGTTTAGGCAGGAAGAGCCAAAGCCAATAATTAAACCTTATGAAAAGATTTAATCCTTTTTCTAGAAATTTTCCTTCAAGAAAATGTGGAGAGGGAAAACCAAGTTGTTGAGGATAAGGACTATTAATGCAACACTGAAAAAGAAAAAAGAAGTTTTCTTGGAAAGGCAGGGAGAACAGGATCCTTATATGTTTCCATTAAACAATGTTAAAGCCCCATTCTCCCAGGTTGCAGGACTCTGCATATAGATTTCTCTTTTCCTGCCAGCACTAGGCTGGATGAAAGCCCAGCGGTGCATTCTGTTAAGGAGCTTATTCATACGATTAAGTTTAATTGTCAGCAGTTTTGATACTTCAAACTAAAATGAAACCTGGCTCCATTTCTGCAGTTTAGATTCACCTGCAGCATGGGAGAATTCTGATGGTCTTAAAATTAGAGTCTTGTGTTGCTAAAATACCAGCCAGTTGTGAGGACAAATTCTGCATAAACAGGTTGTTTCCTCCCAGGTCTGGGTAACCGAGCAGCAGGCTTTGAATAGGGTCTATTTACTTTTTTAAGCAATAGCTTCTCAGATACTGGAGCCTATGGAGAGAGTCTTCCCCACTCATGTCGGCAGTGTGGCTCTTCCACAGCTCAGCGGGCTTCAGGACAGATAGTTGAAATAAAGAAATGCCTATCATATTTCAAATTTACATTGGGCTGAGGTATATGGCATTTTGCAAATACCACCAGACTAATACACAATGTGTTAATGAGCCTTAACCTTATTGTTACTCTCAGTACTGGAACAGAAAATTAGAGAATTACTCTACTTTTGCTGTTACTTCCTCTGACACTGAACCTTCATGCTCTCTGACTCGAGAATTCCTGTGCTTTGTTTCTCTTCCATTTTAAAACAGGATCACAACAAATCAACATCTGCATTGCTTCCGTGTCAGTTTTTGCTTCAAGAATCCTGGTGCTCATGCACTTTGGATTTGGACACTTTGGATTGGAGGATGATGTCTTGAGTTAGATGTTCTTTATTTGGACGGCAGTCGAACTGAAGTGCCCTCCTCTCTCGGTGAATGCCTTGCCGCCAGGCTGGAGAGCAAGAGGCACAGAGCCACGGCGGAAGATTTGCAAGTCTGGGATGCTCTCATACAACACAGGAGCATTTGGGTCAAATTGCTGCCCTAAGCCAGTGCAATGGAGGATTTGAACATGAATTGCCATCATTTTGGACGACTCTTTTAACAATTGATTTATAGGACCAGAAGAGTTGTACCCTACTCCCCCTACTGCTTTGCAAATGGTGGCAAAGTCCTTTTTTAGCTCCACTACTCTACTTCCATTTATCCTTCACTTTTTAAAGTATCCAAAATCAAAACAATATATTTTGTTTAATTTAAACCACAGTTTCACACATTCATATATTTTGTTTTAAATGCTGTTTCCACATGATCTTAATGGACTGTTCCTTTTTTCCCAGACCTCTCATTATAGCCACCTTGCTCACGCATTAGTGATCATTTATTTGTGCTATAATCCACACCAACAGAAGTACTTTCAGGAGCAAGAGTTGAGTGCACAGTCCAACTCACGTTTCTGTGACACGAGCAGTGATTTGCAGAAGCAGGATAACCACAACTAATCACATTTTGGAATTCATGGAAACTGTGACATTACTTTATCATGTATTGCTGTAAACACCGAAACCTCTGTCCTCTTTTAGAAACGAAATTACAAGAGAAAGACAATTTCATCAGAGCTTTACCTGTCCATTATGTACTGCTGGCTCATTAGGTAGAGTAATTAAACATCAAGAAGAAATAATTATTATAATTATAGGACATTTGAGATTTCATTTGCCTTCATGAAATATGAGTTACATAAACTAATTCCTTTTGTAAGGTCCACTCATAATAGCAATGAATGTCTAAACAGCTATGCTCTTTGCCTACTTATTTTTGCAGCGTTATTGGGCCAACCTTACAGAAGCCATAAAGAACTCAACAATTACCAACTATTATGATACCAGGATATCCAAATGGCCTCTATGTAGTTAGAAAATAGGAAATTACCATAGTAATTGTATTCATTCGTTCTGTTCCTGCTTCTGGAATGAATACAGGGGAGAAAAAAAACGTAGGGGAACAGTTCAGTATTTTCTCTACCACACTGATTACTACTAGAAAATGTTCAGCTGCTGATGGCAACAGCCACTGCTTTTATTTGTATTTTATTTTATATTTTGTGTATAGCTGGATTTTGGGGCTGTGATTCCTTTGTCAGGGTCCTGAACTAATTTGGCATCTAAGTCCTGCGATATCCTCTCCCCCACCTCCCCAGGAGCCATTTGTTCTTGGTCTCTACTCGAGAATCTTTGCCAGCACGTCTAAGGCAATGTAAAGTGATCCAAATTCAGACAGCAAAATGCAGCACCACTGAAATATTTCACAGTGAAATATTCTTTCCTGGTGAAGTTGTTAAGAGAAGTAAGCCGTCTCATATTGAAATGCAGGGCAGTCTCCCAGGGGACACTAATGAGCGTGTTCTTCTGCAGCTAATCATAAGATTGCTTTGTCATGTGTATAGAAAAATATAGTTGTTGCCAAAAGTGTGCATTAAGTTTGGACGCTCAGACTTATGCAAACTACTTACCTCTATATTTACGTCAATAGACCAGGTGACAAATGTTCTGTACAAGGTAATGTCATTCACAGAGGCTTGCAGGAAGAAGGCACTGGTCATGCAGTAGCAAAGTGCATGTAAGAAAAAGTGAAAGAAATAGCAGGAATAGCAAAAGCACCATTATAATACTACCTTATAATTGAATTTCTCCAAAAAAGGGAAGGTGTCAGACTAGTGGGGATGCAAGGCAATGTAAAAGATAGAATTGAAACCAGAGAGGTTGCATTTATGTAAAAAGCTTAAAATAATTGCTGTGGCTTGGCTAAACAAATGCTGCAGACCTCAATTCAGAGCACTTGTAGACAGATACTGTTACTGTTGCCTTTAAGGACCCCTCGATCAATTTGTGGTTGGCAAATGCTTTACATGCAGGGCACAGGGAGAAGGATACAGGCTTGAAAATATGTCCAGAAAAAGCCACCAGCAACAGGGCAAAGTGACTCTATATTTCTTAATTTCTGCTAAAGGCATTACCAGCAAATGTCCCTAAACTCTGTAGGATTTACTTCATAGTATCGGAGCAGCAATGCAGGGCTCCAGGGCTAAAGGTTTCTCCTCATAAGCCATCGCAAACCAAGCAGGGGTAAGCAGTGACGGTGGGCAAAACTCAGATGGGAGGAGGTTATCACTTAACTCCTTCTCCTGGATCACGAGTCTTGACACCTGGTATGCATTCCATTTTAACACAAGCCTTCCCATCTCTTTCCTTTCTGCCCTTTTATGATCGCAGCTCAAATCAGCTATGGCCACCCTACTGAGCTGCTCCAGCCATGATTTGCACCAGCTGCCCTTTCAAATGGAAATAAGTACAGACCGGTCTGTGAATACAGGCTTCTTGAAAGGTTTCGAGGATTACATTAAAGCAGGCAATTTGGCCACAGAAGATCAAAAAGAAAGTCACAGTCAAAGTTTACCTAGGTTTCCAGGGAGCAACCTAATAAAGAAGCGTGAATAATACCCAATGAGAGGTTAAGACTTCTATTAATTCATTTGTTTACTTGGCTCCCAGAGAAGCTACTGCTACATTATTCTGCAAAGGAGGCTCAGGTGGCTTTTTATTCGCTTATGTAAACACCTTCCTCACCTTATGCTGAGTCCTGGTGGGTTTGTGAATATGTCAGGCTAACACTGCCACTGTTACTCCCTTGAATGTCTGAGTTTATTCAATTGTCTGTGGGATTATCAGGCAAGGAAGAAGATAACAAAGAGCTCCATCGTCTACAGGTAGGAGAATAGACACATTTAAAATTAGTCTGGCATCTCCACGAAAGTATTAACTCTAGAAAAATGTATGCCTTTTCCTTGTGTAATGAAAAGAATTAGAAAGCGTCATTGAGAAACCAAATTAATGCAACAAGCTACTGTCAATGTACAAGCTCAGCAACCTTTTTTTTTATGTTTTTCTTCTATTCAATTTCAAATGCACATAATTAATTATTACATTTAGTCTCTGTTCTCCCTCCAGTCTGCAGCATGCAGACCAGCATCTAATGGCGTCAAAGCTTATGTCAACGTAAGACAAAAATATGTATGGGTTCTTGTTGTACGATTTCTAGGCCTCTGGTATAGCGAGACCAGTAATTAAGATGTAATTGGAAAGAAATTAATTGATATAAGTTATTAACATCACCATTGATTAAGTATAATCAAAATCAATGTCTACATAAAATATCGATTACCGCTTGCTTTTTGTAAATGTAATTGTAGCATGAATTTTCTGTGCATGGCTGGGCCTTTCATTGCTGTAAATATCCAACTGAAGCAGGAGATTAAATTCTGTACAAGCTCTAAAATGTCTGAAATAAGTGTGACACCCTTGCTTTAATTTGTTTCTGTGAAGATTTAAATAGAGTATGAAGGAATATTTTTCTGTTTCCTGGATTAGATTACAGTCCTTGTCATATTTGTATGAGGGTAACAATCTCTAGACTGTGAAGCAGATTTATAACTAGAGCAAAAATGGGTCTGCAGTCTCTGGGGTCGTATCTGGCAATGTCTACAAAAGCCTAGCCTGGTATCAAAGAACCTAGTTCTGCTAGACAGATGGGCAACTGCATATGCACATTTTAATTTCTTGCATAAGTTCTCCGAGTTGACCACAGGATTTATCCAATACCTAACACAGTCAAATTTCAGCCCCAGCAAATTTGGAACTGCTGCAAGTGCAAAATCACTGCATCTGATTTTTGCTTATGGCACGTTTTGGCAGTTGTGACCAGTATAGGGCATTTTCGCAGTCACTGTACTTGAAAATCTGACTACATGTTTCATCTGGAGTATTTACGCCATAAGAAAAATAAAGACCTGATTGTGATGATTCATCCTTTTGAAGAAAATACCAGGAATTACAATATAAATAGAAAAATACAGTAAGTGATTATGATGGTTAATTAGGAAACTTACCTAATTAAACTCTTTTTTTTTTAATGTTATTTAAAATCTGCTTATGCTTTTTTCCACTTCGCACACAATGTGGGGCTTTGCTTTACTTTCCCTTTGCAAATTCAATGCAGAGCAGTGGGAAGAGGTAGGGGCTGGCAGTCTCAGAGGGTCAGTATTGGACTATAATCTGGAATTCTTGCAGTGTTGGCACAGTTTGGCCAAAGTCTCCATAATTTCATGGCTGAGTTGCTCCCCTTCATCTTACCACAGAGTCACATTCTGCAGGTGGAAAATTGAGCCCAAATATTAGGAGTCAAGGCAGCTAACGTCGCCCTCAGATGGTTTATTAGCTACATGAGAAAAGAATTTTGGAACATTTTAGCTTCAATATTGTTTTTCCAAACCAAAGATGAAGCATGCTGGTGAGGCAAGGCAAGAAAATCTGCATAGCTTCTGTGGGTGCTGCCTGTTTTGCGCATCGGAGATGTCATTCTCCAGCTCCACCACTGCTCAGTTCTTCTACTTAATTTTAATTAAGCGAAATATCTATATTTATTTTCCTTGATGACGTTGCTGTTATCCATAGTTAGTGTCAGAGATGCAATCAGTTAAACTGGAATGGGATGGACACTTGCTTCTGACCTATTTAGGGTGTTGGGTCCTGTCACTCCAAGCTGGACTGAGCTCTACATGCAGAGAACAAATGTAGGTTGTCTGAGAAGGGTTTCCAAAGCTGTTTCTTCACCTTCATCAGCAAATTTAGAAAGAAATTTGAACCGAATGTGTTCGGCTCTGGGAGTTGCCATGGTTGCAACACAGACGATCTAAATGCGGGAGATTATATAATCAGACAGAATGACTATTTATACAAAGAGTTTAATTTAAACAAAAAGGGAGAGAAAAGCAAATGTGCTGTACAATACATGACTTCGTCACTTTCCACTCCTGCGCGGCAGAGCTGCCGTAGCACCAATGGTGTTAAATCACAGCACTCGCACATCCGTTCTTTGCAAGGTGTTTATAATGTGCACTAAATCTAAAATAAAAATAAAAAAAGCATTAAGTAAAAAGTAATGGACCAGATTCAGCCAGGCAAGAAGGAGGCTGTTTTATTATACCTGGATCAGTAGCAGTATCTTCTTTATGGAAGATATACACGCTCTTCTATAACTTTTGTTGTTGTTTTACAATCCTACAGAGTTTTAAAATGCAGTAGTGTGGATCTTCTTCTTTGGAAGGATCATCCTATGTAATACTATTGCAGGGACTAATTTATCTTCCTTTGAAGCAATTAAATGTACGGGAGCAGATGCTATGGCCCATATGATGTTACCTATATGTGGTAATTTCATTCTTTCTATGTAATGTCCCAAACAATTTAAACACCTTCTAGAAAGGGAAGTTTCTGTTGAAAGGCTTTTGTTGTGTTTTGCACTGGGCTTTCAGGAGATGCAGCGCTGAGTTGGGCTATGGTTTAATTTAAGCTTTTGACAACCTGGTGGGAGGGTTGTTCTGGGACGTCACGGGACTGCCTAAGGTTTGCAGGACAGGGAGAAAGACTGAAATAGCTTTTGGTATGTCTTTGGCCTCCCCATTAAGCCAGGCTTGTGAGCAGCAGGCTTTTCTCCAAGCAAGACAATTTCTTCCTGCTCCCCCTTCCATCAACACAGGCTGGGCTGGTCCAGCAAAACCAGCCAGTTCTTAAACTGCTCCCTCGAGGCTGGTCCACTGCATTGCCCCCTCTTGCACGTATGGGGCCAGCCGCAGCATTGGTCAGAGGCTGTCTGGAGTGGGATTTCCCCTGTAAATTGCCTTTCAAATAGGCAATGGTGTTCAATAAAAATGATTGAGCTTGGTAGGGATTTTCCCACAAGGTGCCATTAGCCAATAGTGTGGCAAGGAGCAACAACAATAATAAACATTGACTGTAGGCAAATAAATGTGTCCCAAATGTAATGAGGGTTGTTTTCCTGTAGCTTGGTCCTGACTTCGGTGGTCACAGAGTAGACAGACGTGAACAGATTGCTTTCATATTTTAACCTTATATGACTAGTGTTTCCATGAGGACCCTTTAATGCCCACGGACTGGAAGGTGGAAGGGGTGTGTATTTATTAAGCACCTTTTTGGAGTGGGGAGGACTTTCTGCAAACTCTGGGGCAACCAAACTAAGCTGATGCTGCATTTTGGCATCAATCAACAGAGCCATTAGTTTGAACAGCGGGTGTTTCTCCTCCCTGCCTTTCACTTTCTGTGATGATAAACTTTCCATAAAGGTATGGTTCTGCTCAAGTGACAAAGAGAAATGGGCTGCGTAACTGCAGGGAGCAAGGACAGAAGAAAATCTCTATTGCAGACACAAAAATGATATTAAAAATGTTAAGATTGCGCAAGTAAATCCAGTTAGAGGAGAGAGATACACAGCAGAATACCTCTATCCAACAGGCCATGGAGGAAACTGCGCGCCTCGTTTCATCCTTTACTGATTTTCCAGGTTTTTTTATTGCCCTGTAGCATAGTGTGAATATATCAAGACTGTGGTTTGAGTACAAATGAGCTCTCTCTGTCTCCAGAGGGGCTTGGCCCAAGAGCTGGTGGTTGACACCTGACACCAAGCGCCAGTGATGGGGCTGCCATAACTTCCCACATGGAACATGAGCAGGCGATGACCTCGGATTTGCAGGGAAGGGGCGTGCTCCCTGTGGCTGCAGGGACGATCACAACTGCCATCACTGCAGGGCTGTCTGGGGAGGTGGCTCCAAGGGGAAAACTCGGTCCTGCAAGGAAAATGAAATTGATGTCAAGCAGTTTTCTCTTATGACTTGGGCTGTTCTGGGAGTTAGATCCTGTCTCGCTGCTGAGAGAGAGATCTTGAGTGCTTGCAGACTGTAGAACACAGTGTCTTTGGTAGGACACCCTGCTTTTTTCTATTCACTTCAAATCCTGTAACGTGTGTCTCTTGCCAAGGTAGGGTTCACCCCCTCTATCTTTTGGAGTCAAAAAAAGATCTGCAAATGTTGCTCTCTTCTGTAAAGTTCATTTTAAGGGAGTACAGAGAGAAAGCTTATATTTATAATTCAAGCAGGGAAGGCAGATTCTGTTCTGGTTTTCTAAACTAAAATCACTGTGTGAGAGAGGCCTTGCAGCAGCCCAAAGCAAGTTCCCGCTGCTCTGCTATAAATCTCAGAAAACAGGGATGATGCAGCCTCAGCTCTGGTTTTGTACAGGCTCTTGTCACTAGGACATAAGAGAGTTTTTTTTAAAGGTGATTAATGTTGCTCTCCCATGCCCTAAGCAGCCACACGCTCACTGCCTGCAAGGCTCGTTTCAATAGAAGGGATATATGAGAGCTGGAGAAGAGTCTCCTGAGAGAGCAGAGCATGAGCATCTTCCTGGGGGTCAGAAAGCTCGAGCAGCTGTGCCACCGCAGCCTTGCAGAGAGCTGTAGGTGTGCGGCCCGTGTGTCTAAGTGAAATATCTGGTGGTTTCTTCTCCTGTTGAGACTATTAGCTAAGAGCTTTAAATGCTCCTGCTGCAGGCGTAGTGCTTTGTCTACCCTTCTGCCGCGTCCATCTTGGTAAAGATAGTGATCAGCCAAAATGGATCTGAGGAGTGATGCTTAAGCGAGGCTACTGGATATGGGAAGCATTTCCCATACGCTTGTGGTCTGCCAGCCTCTACTGGGCTTCCTTAACTGTCAGTCTGGACACAGTCAAAGAAGATGGTCCTAAATGCATGTGCTTTCTAATCAAAGTCTAAATGGAGCTAGTTTTCTGTTATTATATCTGCTGCACATCCTGAAGCACATCTCAGACAGCACCTGCTTCCTTCAAACCCCGTATTATAGGAGGATGACTCTGGTACTGCTCCTCTGTCCTTCCTGCCTTTAGCAACAACTACGGATCTAGAAAGATGAAAACTAAAATACAGGGAGGACAGTTTTAAAAATTAGAGAGGCTTATTAAATCTTTTCCACCTCCCGTTCAGCCTTCCATGTACTAGCCTTTGGCAAATAGTGGGATGGTCACTTGAAGAGGATTCATTCCTCTGAGGTCCATGGTGTAGACATTTTATTGGACTGAGTGAGCCTTGGCTCACTAGAGAGGAGGGAATGCTCTTAGGGGCTGATTCACCTGACTCTGCTGTGCCACCACAAGTGAGAAGCATACCCTAAAAATAGTTATTTCTCTTCTTCGACTTCAAAGGTAGTCCAGCGTGACTGGTCAAAATGGAGACATTTACTTTCAGGCAAAGAGTCCTACCCTGATGGGTCAACAGATCCATGGGTCTGTTGTATGAGTGTCAGAAATTTACATGGTGAGACCATGAATTCAGTTATTTGAAGGTGTTTTGTTGTGCGTTGGGTTTTTTTTTGTTTGGTTGGTATTTGTTTGTTTGTTTGTTTTGTTTGGGTTTTTTTGGTTGTCTCTTTTTTTTTTTTAAATTGAGATCTAAAGCAGTATGCTTTGCATTGATTTAATTTCAGAATTTCCTTTTCATGGGGAATCTGCTTTACAAGCCCTCATGTTTATCTTACCATCCCCCAAATCCTATTCACTTATACCTGTTTCCTTAGCAGCATTTCTGTGATGACACGGGATTGTATTCAGGTCTTAAGAGGTGCTTTTTCATCTAGCCTTTTATCTTTCTAAAGCTTCATGTTATCTGAGAGGTACTTCAGACCGACGTCTCATTGTCCTCTCATGTCTACTAAATAAGAAGTATGAAATAAGCTTAGTCCAGATCTCTTGGAGGAGTTTTTTCTGATTGACAAGTCCTTGCAAATATGTCCTGGGACCTGTCTTTTCTGCCTAATAAATCATCGTTAACTCTCACCAGATAAAGAGAGATTCTCTTCAACTGACAGGGTATCAATTCAGTTTCCTTAATGTATATAAGGTTTTAGGTGTCTCCACCAGCAGGCTCCAAGAGAGGCTTTTTGTCAAGTGAAAAAATGGAATTTGGGCAGCAGAACTTGGCTGCCAGGTTTGCTGGTGATGGACGAGGCAGATGGGAATGTGGCTCTTCCCTCCTCTGCTTTATTGATCCTATGGCTCTGACCATTGTAGCAATGTTTCTGTATCAGTAAAACCAAGCAGAAATGAACAAGGGGGGAAGTTGGTGGCTTAAAGCCAGTGTCAAAGGCAGACTACTCTTGGGGAGAGCTTTTGGGAGATCAGTGGCAATGATGGCTCTAATGTGGGTCAGTCCCATGTTGGACTTGAGTGGTTTGCTCTGGTTGTTGGGTTGTGCTTCATGTTATTTGCCCTTCTGTTCTGTAGTTCCTACACTTCTGCTGTCTCAAACTTAAAAAAAAAAAAACAAAAACAAAAACAAAAAAAACCCACCCAAAACAAAAAACACCAAAAAATGCACCCCCCCACAAAAAAAAAAACCACCAAAAAGAAACAAATAAAACCCTACAAAACCCCCCAAATACCCCCACCTCATTATCTTTCTCTGCCTAGTCTGTGATTCTGAAGAAAGTTTTCTTACGTGCTAATAAATTAAAAGTAATCCCAAAACTGTGCTGGCAGTATAAAGCAACTTTTAAAATAATTAAAAAAGCAGGAGCAATATAGTGCATGAATCCTTGATAACATTAAATACAATCCAGATATTTCACTAACTCCTTAGTTTTCTTTAGTTGTCTTTCTCATTCTTAAGCTTTTTTAAAATGTGCTTGTAGATTTTAAAAATAAAAATAAAAAAAATAGTGCTACGTATAACTGCAAGTTATGTCCTTTTGCATTTTTCTCCATAACGCACAAGATTAAAAAAAAAAAAAAGGATTTAAGGATTTTTTTTTTTCACTTAATCCTTTCCCTGCAAGAGCTGAGCCATTAAGAAATGCACCAGACAGAAGTCTTTTAATGCACTCACAGCAATGGCAATACTGAAATCACTGCAGTACTTTAGTCATTGTGTTTAAGAATCACGATCCTGCTTAGAAAAATATATGAGTTGATACCCAAAGTAGTTTATTGTCTATTTGTTAGCTTAGTTGCCATGGCAGAGAGTTCAACAGGAGTGAACCTATGGGAAGGCAAATGCCACCCTATATTTGAAATTGGGCTGTGGTCTTTGAGAAACACGACAACAGAACTTGTGCTGCCCGTCAGAGGAGACATACAGGAAAAAGACTGACTGGGTGAGACCTTTGAAGAGCCCAGAACTTTTCTGAGATGCTGATGTTCCAGCAGGAGGTTAGTGCTTCCACATCCACCGTGACAACAATGGAAGCAGTGAAGTCACATAAATATGCTGAGCTGGTTGTAACGAATTGTCTTGAATCAGAGACGCAAGTATCTTTGCCCAGTTGGGGCAAATTCTGAAGGAGGAAGCTGGGGCATGGAGCGAAACAGCAAAGAAACATGTAGCAGATGGCCACCAACCAGCAGAAGACAAGATGAAGAAAGGAAAACCCATGTGGTCAAGGCTGGGTGCCCAGATAGAGGTCTCATTTGCTGCAAAGTGAAAATAAATAATTTTCTTCTGTTAACATCACTAAAGTTACTGTCATTGAGCTCAAACAAGATTAGAAGTTCTAGTCAGGTATTTTCTTCCTGAATGTGTGAAGATTTTAATAGTCATCCTCTTACAACTGTACTAGAGATAAACCAAGTTCTTTATAATATATCTGCACAACTTGCTTTTCATCCCTCCCTAAATGTTAGCCCCATCCCTCAGATAAGCTGAACATTTGAGTCTGCTCTCCTTTGCAGGCCTGGCTCTATAAATAAATGAAGATTATTTCTATTGTATGGTCCAATTCTTCAAGCTTTTGACAGGGCTTCTAAAGGAAGCTACTTGAAACCTATGTTAACACAGAAAATAAAAATAAAACACCTATATCCCTCAAGACTTTGCCCAGTACTTAGACTGTGAGAGCATAGCATAGCAGCAGGATGTAAACATGGCATTTCGGGAGCAGAGCTGCTGCTTGCAGTGCCTTTGGGGCTTGAAGGAAGAACAGCGGTTGGGGCATGGAGCAAAACAACAAAGAGATGTGTTGCAGACGGACACCAACCAGCAGAAGACAAGATGAAGAAAGGAAAATTCAGCAACTCGTGATTGAGGCTGGGCTATAAACACAGACTGGGCACCGAGATAAAAGATATCATCTACTGGAAAGTAAAAATAGGTAGTTTTGTTCCGTTAGCAGCAGTAAAGTCATCAGTAAAGCATCACGGAGAACAAAGAGCAGAGTCCCCTTTTGTTTCTCAGGCCCAGCAAATGAAGGAGATACTGGCTTATGATAAAAAGGGAATTTCTTAGAGTGCCTTCCAGGGCTCAGCCCAAACCACTCAGTGCTTGGCACTTCTGCAGCGCCTCTCTTATGGGAAAGCGTTGAGTGAGAGACTTTGTCACACTTCTGTGGTGCAAGGTAAATTACACCATTCTGAGTATCATGAACGTGGCCCTCTTGTTGGATGGACTCAGAGCTGCTGGGGTGCACAGAGGACTGTGGTTTATCCGATTTTTCAGTCAGATAAAGCAGAGAGAAACAACCCTGTGGAACAGCAGGTCATGGGTTCTGATCCTTTTTTTTTTTTAATGGAGTATATCATAAACTTACAAAGGATTCCCCATAGTACCAACACTGTCATGCTTCTTAGAACTTTACTGCCTCTTTATAAGTGGGTTAACAGCACCAAAAAAAAAAAAACACCACAACAAAACACCACAGTTGAGTGGAATTCATAGCAGAAACTAACTTTAGTCGGTAAACATTATCATGGTCACTAAATTAGGCCTTCTTTTGTAGTTTAACTAATATTTTGTAATTTTCAAGCTTCTGAAAGAGGTTAAACAAGTGTCTTGGTGTCTTACTACGTGCACTGGCTGTATTTTCTTATGGCCTGTTACTGAAGTACTGCATCCCTTACCTTTCGGTTGAGAGCAGCTTCAGAAAAGCTGGCCGATTTCCAGAGCAGTGCCTTTTCTTCGTCACTGTCAGCTCCTGTCAGTTCCCCTCTTGGTCATAAAAATTCTAAAACAAAGTCTACTGTTGTCTAATATTCCTACCATTAGACATGCCCTGCGCTTTCGCTGTGGGCATCTGACATTAACTTTTGGCACAGATGGTGTTTTACAAATCTAAAATACCTTGCTGACACTACCTGACCCTCCCTTCACTCTTAGGAAATTGCCATAACTATCTCTATTTTACAGAAAAGCTTGAAAGGAGACTCAGAGAGAAGTGATACCCCCATTTTCATTCGTGGACAGTAATTTAGGTGTCATTAGTTGTGCTCCCAACACTTCAGCCTGAATTTCACCACTGTTAAATAATCAACTCTAACAGGATATGGGTGTGCTTGATTCTTCTGGAAACAAAGCCTTGCTAACAGGGTGCCCCAAAAGGATGTGAACACAATAGCAATTTTAGCCCACCTAAAACTGAAGCTTTGGTCTTGAACAGTAGACCAGGATCTTAAGGATCCTTGCAGATCCTCTGCAAGAATTTCCACGTGCTTGCAGATTTTTTTCTTATCTGACCTTCATTTACATTTTGACCTTATCTGTGCTGTTTTCCTGCATAATTCCCCAACCTTCTGCTGAGGTATGCTGTGTCCCAGCTAGCAGAGGTCTTTTCTTTGGTATTGTCTGTGCGGCATTATTGGATCCTGGGGTTCAGTTTATAACCCATCATATTTTTCCTGACTCTCTCCAGAGGAGTAGTGCTCCTGATTAATTTTATTAGTGGGTTTATTTCAGTTCAAAATGAGGCGTGGGTTTCCAAGTGACAGAAAATAGTCCTTTTCTTAGAGTATAACAATGTAGTTCAGAGATGTATTATCCAGAGAAAATGAGAAGATTTTAAAGGCTTCTTTAAAGCAAGAAAATTTCAAGCTTGATTAAAAACAGAACTAAAGGGAAAAAAAAGGTTCAGCAGTAATTCTGAAACAGGAGTTGGAGAGATTGCTTCCACGGGTTACTGCTGTAGTCTGTCACGATCAGAGTAAAACAGTCCTAAACACTGGGTGGTGAAAAATTCTTCATACTAGGAACTAGTGTACAAAATTTAGAAATTTCCAGATAAAAATGAGGGGAGGGACTGGGAACTTTATGAATTAAACCTTAGTACAAGAAGGAAAGGAAGGGATCACAAACTCCGTGGCAGTCTCTTCATCCAAGGGGTCTTGCACCAAATGGAGCGTTTTTCACCATAACATCTCCTGCCTTGAGTAAGACTATCCATCTTAGTTTCTTCCTCTTGCCTTGCAAATATCTGATGGAATTGGCCATCTAATGAACAATACTTGAATTCTATCTTGTTCTCCCGAGACAGGTAGTATCCTTTCTACACTGAGGACCATGTTCCTCGTGAAACGTTTGCTCATTCTTATTCCAGCTTCCCACGTTTATAGCTGAGCTTCTTTCTCATCTTTGAATCACGTGACTTGCCTTTTGATACCAGAAGTTATCTGACTGCTGTATTTTGCTTAAATTCAATGATCTTCTTTTCCAGCCCATCTCTTTTTAAGGCATTCACCAAGCAAATTACGGAGTCTCGAGAGCAACCAAGTCTTCCTGTTCAACTGTTTTCTTCAGTTTAGTTAAAGTTGTGAAGACAGAGAGCAGAACTCATTTACAGAGAACTGAATGTAACTTTTGTCTCTGCCTTGGCTCCAGAGAGCTCTTAATACAGAGCAATTTCCTCTCATCCAAAGCTTTCTCCAAGGTGGTGCTTGCTTTACTCAGAGTGAGCTTATGTGCATTCATCTTTCTCAATACCTCATTAACTCAAGACCTGTTGTGGAGGATCCTGACTGAAATTTTGCCTGTCCTCTTGTTTGGTTTAAAATGGGAGTTAATGGCTTAATACCTTTGTAGAAAAAACCTCTACGGAGCAGGGAGCACTATGGGTGGCGGGAAGCTCTGGAAGCTCAGCTCAGCTCAGCTCACAGTTGTTGACTCTACTGACTCATTTAAACTAGACTTTCCATTTAAGTTTTTCAATGTTACAAAGTTCAGCGTTGCTTGATTCTAATATCCTTTATTGTGCCCTACCGAAGTGACTTACTTTTCCGTGGCTGACATTTATAGTAATTTTCTAAATGAAAGATTGCATTGCTTTGTTCATGGTTATGCAGTTGTTGACGGCTACACGTATTTAACTTCATTTTCGTGAGTTACTTACAGGGGCAGAGTTAAATATAATTGTTTGCTACACAGTTTGCGTACAGTATGCATACACACACAGTTCATATGAAATATTTATGGTATTTGTGAATTTTTCTAAATGGTAGAGGTTGAACTACTGCAGAAAATTAAAACCAAACAAGTAACCCCTGTCCCCAAGAGCTCTAATTCAGACTTTAGAATAAGCTTCCAGCCCAACATTTACAAATAAAATAAAGACTCGCACTTTAAGTATTTTGCACTTCCATGTGCCTATATACTCCTGGTATGCACATCTACCATGTATAAGATGTTCAAATTTTCATCTTTCACCTGAAGGCAGTTTCTTTTCACGTCACTTGCAGTAGCACAGAGTAGACGTACATGGAGAGATTTTTTTTAGCATAAGTACAGTTGGAATACAAGATTGAATTTATCTATCATCTGATATTTTATCAAATTTATCTATCATTTACATCTCCTCCACAGATCATTGGTGAGTCCAACATATCAAGGCATACCCTGAAAAGGTAGAAGTAGTTATTCAAAAGAGGAAAGGAAATTAAATAGGTTCTGAGTCAGTCATAGCTTAAGAAAGGTTTGAAAGCATTTTAGGTAAGAAGGAAAGTATGATAAAACTCCAAATCTAGTAGAAAAATAAGCCTTGCTCCACCTTACCCCACTACACAATCTTCAATGTTAAAAAAATACGTTGAATCAGGCCGCAAATCAGCGGAAGTCTGACCTAATCATGAGCCATACTGTTTTCTTATTTCTCTCTGATTTTAGATTTTTAAGATTCAGAACGACAACCTCCTTGACACAGGCGAATAGACAGAAATTTTACTTGTGAACTTCAGCTTAAATTTAATTGTAAATCTTCAGGAGTAGCCCAGTTATTTCACTTGAAAAGAGGGCTGAAATAAGGATGTCGCATGACCCTGCTAGTGTTGCACACTAACTAGTTAAACAAATTGTTGGGAGTTGAATTAATAGACTCCAGGCTGCTTAGTCCCATGGCAACAATCAGCCTTAAACATCTTTGTAACCTTTCATTAGAGATATAGGAAAACGGAAAATAGTTAAAGAATTTAAGATGTTAGGTATTAAGTAGGGCTTTCATTTTAACAACGAAAATTGTTAAATCTGTAATCTTTTTTCCTCTAGCTATTAAGAGAGCTTTTTCTAAGGAAAACCTAGGTTTGTAGACTTCCAGGTGTTGCAAAAAAAGCATATTTGGGAGAAGAGAACGGTTAGTAGAGATAATGGTGCAGATGTTACTGGTGCTGCTATTGTTCCTGTTGAAATCAAATTCTGCTTCCAGGGGAGAAAAAAAAAAAACAGGAAGAAAAAAAAAGAGACACTCACAAGAGGAGCAAGAAGAGATTAGCAAAGAGAAGATGCATCCTCTGTCTTTTGTGGGACAGATTTTTCCTGGCAGTCTTACAAGTAGAGAAACAGAGATAGCTTGTGATCTCCTCAGCTTCTCCAGCACTGGTTTGGTGATACTAAAGACTTTGCTTTTAGCTTCGTTTCCAGTAGAAAACACAGCCGTGCTGCAAAAGAGATAGTGAAATCTTGCTTGCCTGATACTGCCTTTTTTGTTCTAATAAGAGAAGCAAACAGAAAAGGAGAATAGAAAATTTGTATCTACTTGTGTAGATCTGTGAGCACTAAAAATCAACGAAGCTTTATTTTCTATGGATGTGTGTCCAGTGGCTGATTGGATTTTCTGTCCAAGATGGTTATAGTGGAAACTCTTGCATGTTTAAGACCCTTATCTCACAATGACTACCTCATGTCCAGTAGTATTAGCTTACAATAAAGCCCTACACGCCATACAGGGCTTTTATAAGGGACACTGAAAAGGTTTCTCTATCTCTTTGCCTTTCTCCCAGGTGCCTATCCCCATAAGACTTTTGAGGATCCAGTTGTCTTTGAGCTTTCTACTGTTCTGGCAAATTTGATCAAGACAGAGCTACAGGCTTAGAAGTTGTGTGTGGGGTGAAGGGAATGAGAAAGACAGTGGGATCACACGAGCCTTGTTTCCATAGTAAATGAGGCTCAGAAGGTGGAGGAAGAAAGAGGAGACATATGGCAAGTGGTGATAGCAGGAACCAGAGCTCTCCTTCTGAGGGTGGCTTCAGGTTTTAGTCACATATTGGAGACAGAGATGTAATTTCTCTGAATCAGCCAAGACGCTTTTCAGGATCACATGAAGTTGCAAGAGTATCAGCGATCCAGGAAATAATATTTGCTGTTATGGTAAACAGAGTGCTTCATCTTTATATCTTTCTAGCCATTGTCACAATACCCAATCACCTTCCCTTTATTATTATTATTATTATTAATAATAATAATAATATTTTAAAAGATCACCAAATGCTAATGGCTTACATGGTTTTGTGGGACCATTTTTTCCCTGCTTTTGCTGTTTAACCCACTCAATATTGACAAATATCTGTTTACTTTTTCATCCAGGTGTAAAGGTATAAAGCATTTATTATTCTTAGAGCAAAAACCTCTGCATAACACATTTAAAGCATTGTGACCAAATATCAAGAATTTGTGGTGTTAAGGGAATGGCCGGGGTGTATGTGCCTGCAGTTGTAGTGGAAGAAACCTAATAATATTGCGACATTATATAGACGGGGTTTACTATTTGCTGTTTACTACTAATAATCTGTTTTATAATGTATTCTTAATTATCTTCATTAAAAAGAGCTCAGAAAAATCTTGTTTACAGCAGCAATGTGCTTATTGCCAAAAAAGCAAAGCGTTTTCCACACATTCTCAGGAGAAAATAGGTTTCAGATCCACGACTAAATGATTTGGATCACACACTGGAAGCAGGCAGAAAGAGATAAATTCTGTAAAGAACATAAGAATTTTCAGTCCTGCTAGTACAGAAAAAGCAGGCGACTGTGTACATCCTGACACGCACTATGTGGTTAGAGAAGGGCTGATTTATTCACAGCTTCCTGTGGAGGCGACGACAACAATCTGATAGAGCGATGGGCTTGGGTTTCTTCCACCCAGCACTGGTAGGAGCCCCTCTTGGGGGGGCTCAGCCCCCCGGTGCCTCCCCCAGACCCCAGCACATTTCTTAGAGGTGGCAATTGTCATCTGATATGTATTTTCTGACTCCTTCCCTACATCCAACCCCAGCATCAGGTTAGACCGTGGGGCGTATGAAGGTAGTCCTGTGGTGGAAGCATGTAACTGTAATGGCAGATGCCATACATCTTCTCCATATGCTTGGAAGACTATCTGCTAGAGAGGTGCGTTTCTTGATCTGCTGGGCAATATCATCAGCGGAGATGAGAAAACCAGTGCAGGTCCTTCAAAGCAAGTGCGTGTGATCCTTGTGCCAGGAATGCTGCCACCCAAATCTGTATGCTTGATTGAGTACAACTTGGTTGACTCTGCCTGCCTCGTTACCTCAGGCTTTGAATGACTCATTGTCAGAGTAATGCTAAAAGAAACCAGAGCATAAAGGTATCTTTATCTGCAAGCTCTGCTTTCGGTGGATTGTGGCTGTGGAGAGACCTAGCTCCACGATCCAGCCGTATGCAGTGAATTGAGGATGCTTCTATGGGGAGGTGCTGGAAATTGAAGCCACTTGTATATCTTGTGCCATGGTTAATCAAAGTTAACCTTGTCCCCATCGGCTGCATTCAAACCATGGGCTGCAGGGCAGCGAGAGGGAGGGGGAGACTATCTTTTGCCAAGTGGCAGAGAGTGAATTAACACAGTGGGTAAAATTTTCCTGCTTTTAAGTAATTGTAAAACATAATGGCAGTTACCTGCCTGTTTTCTTGAGGGATTTGTACTGAACAAGGGGAAGAGCTGCTAACAGGATCCCAGGGTTGAGGAGAGATTTGAGAGGAAGGATCAGAAGAATTAAATATGCATCATGTAGCGAGGGAAGATGATAATGAATGGGTATATCTGCCTGGCCCAGCACTGTGTCACTTGGTGCCAGCCACTTGAATGAATTATTTAGGGAACAGACGCAAAATAGCCGAGTTACCATGACTCTCCATCTAGAAACATACCCTTTTTTTGTCAAAAATGCCAGCTAGCTTAAGGAAAGCCTTCCTTCCAGTCCCGTGGGGCAGAATTGTTCCCATGGGCACACTTTTAGGATGACTCAATAGTTATTCAAATCAGTGGAAAGCCTTCCTTTGACCAAAATATTAAACCCAACTGTTTGAGGAGGAAGAGATATGATAGAGCTGTGTATATTTTAGAGGCTGTAAATGCGAAGGTGAGAGGAGCGGGTTATTTCATGTAGTACAAAGAGATCTATTTAAGCACTGAGCTACACTAAAATAGGAATTTTTATATGAGCCATAAGAGTGTCAGATGGCTCAGATAATAATATTATCACATAAAATAAAGTAATTGTATTGTATAAAGGTTGTCAGTTTATTTGCAACACATCTAGTCATAAAGCTGATAATTTTCTGTTAAATTAAAGTTGCACAATTTGCCTCTGAGCAAGAAATAAAGGGCTTGATACTTTTTATTTTGTATTTGTAATTTAGGTTGCTCTGTTTATTGAATTTTTTAAGTCATTAACTGAAAGACAGAGGGCCAGACATTTACTCGCTCAAAACCAGTCCATTTCAGCTGAAAAAGTTAAGTCAGCCTTAGAGAGTTGCTTTTAAAAAAACATTTGGATGATGGGAGAGCATCTGAAGGAAGGCAGGACGAGCATCGTGACTTGGCATGGTTAAACCGGGCAGGACAAGGCAGAAGATGTGTTGGATTAATTGCGCTCAAGGGCTTGGAATAGATGGGGCAAATCTAATGGGGCTTTGACCGAGGCTGGGAACAACTTGTAGCAGAAAATTCTCTGTTGCACAAAAGCACAGGCTGGGAAAAATGAAGTGACTTACCCAGTGTTGTATAAAAGTAATCCACAGGCCTTAGTAGTGGCCTGACATTAACCTTAAGGAGCTTGGCCTGTATGCCAAAATGTCTCTCAAACCTAGGGTGGAAAGTGTGTATTTGGGAACAGGAGACAGTCCTCCTTTTCAGCACGTGACTGTGAAATGTCCCTGAGAAGGGGGATGCCTCAACTAAACTTTAACTATTACAGGTGTGCAATTTCAGCTGCCTGATAATTGCCACTGGAAACTTATTTCCATGAAGAGTGACAAATTGGATCCAGCTCTGTATACTCAGCAGCAAGTCTTGTACATCCTCCATCATAAGTCATCGGTTTGGTGGCCTGCATTTAGTGGCCCAGCAAATAGGCACTCATATTTTATTTACACTCTGGATCAGGACATATGTAATTGTCAAAAATTATAATAAAATCTTTTTCTTTTTTTTTTTTGTCCTTGGTAAATGAGTTTAAAAGCCCAGCCCTTCAGATCAGTGAGTAAGAAAGATGAAGTAGTGAAGCAGACAACATACTTGTTGCCAAATGGATTAGGAATTTCAGAACTCTGTCTATATGGGCTATAAGTCCCAAATCAGATTTGATAAATCAAGTGATACTAGAAGAGGGCTCAGTAGACTTAAATATTGCAAGGAACTATTACTTTTATATCTGTCTCAACGTACCTTTGTATGCTGAATATTAAATGGCGATGGATCAGCCTCCCTACACTTGTTACATTTTTGAAAGACAATAGATCAGTAACTTAATAAGAAAAAAAACAGTTCAAATTTCTATTCAACTGGAACTGCATGAAGAATAATTTTTAGCTATTCATTTATTTACAGGTTACTTCTGTCTAGCAAAATTTGCTTACCCTCCATGGGTGTAATTCAGCCACAGCTGGATATACCAGAATGGCGCAGGAGTATGGCTAAGATCTCTGAGACTCGCACATAATTTTCTATATTTTATTGAAATTATTCCCGCTGGAAATCAAAGCAGGATTAGAGCATGATGTCCACCTGTAACATGTTTGGACAGCATGGTCAGGGGGTCTGTACTAGACCTTTAATCCCTTCTGCTCCGAAGACACAGCCCAGCTCTGCATGGAATTACCGTGAAAACCTTGCTGGTACTGAAACTCCTTTTGCTTGGGGAGACTTGCTTCAGGTCTGTACCAGTTCCAGCAGTGGCATAGATGATATGTAAAGAAGCACTGCGTGTGTGACATGCTGTACTAAAAGGACACACCACAGGGAAATTGTTTAGTGAAGACGTGAAGATGTGGCTTCAGCACACGCAGTGTTTACATCGTACAAAGTTAGGAATTTAGCACACTCCGATAAGACTTTAGAGCGGTAGGGAATGCATCTTTGTTCTTATCTTTTTTTGTATCTAGTACTTCATTAAAATAAAATACGCGGCATAAATCTGTCTTGCTTTCTCTCAGCCTGTCACCTCCACTGCTGTGCAGGGCTGAAAGCAGCAGAGGTGGCTTCGATCTGGTCTCAGGGAAATGAAACCCACCTTGCAGAGAGCTCACCTCCGAGCACAACGCGTTCGTGCCTCTGCATTTCTCCTGCCTTCAGCACCTCTATGCCCTAATTCCTGGTGATCCCCTGAAGAGTCGAGGGGATTGCATGTGACAGCACAGCAGAGCTGGGGTCAGCATCCCTCCGGTGTTCCCCTTCTGTGGAAGGACTTCCATGGGGTCAATGGTCCTTTCCATACACCAGGTTTCTCCCAGGTTTCCTGGAAAATGTTAAGTCAAATGCAAAAGTTACTTAGGCCAAGTGTGATGAACTGGATAATTTTGAAGGTATTCATGCCTTTTTAGGTTTGTAAGGTAGCTAGTCTGGACAGGCTGCTGCAGGTATCTGTAGTTCTTGGTAGACATTTTTATCTTCTAAATGTAAGTGCTCTAAATTTCAACTTGGATACCTGTAGTGCACCAAAGTAAGGCCACTAACACCATTCAAACCAGTTCAGTCTTTACTTTCACTGGGGTCTGACAGCTCCAGTCCTGTTTCCTTCTGTAGAGACATCAAGACAACAGTACTTACCCCTGCTAAACCAAAGGTTATTTCAGGTCCACTTCTTGGTTGTTTTTTTCCCTTCCAGCCTCCCATAAGTGTAAAAGTGGCTGCTAGAGAATCTGCTCAAAAAAGAAAAGTAAAAATACCTTTGTCGACTTAGTCTATAACCTGCCTTAAAAGCCTGGGTTGAATTCCACAGACAGAATATTTCTCCCTGGTAATTATGATAATTTTTCACTATTATCACAACCAGGATCCATTTAACTGAAGATATTCTCTTCAGTAATTTTCTTTTTCTGCCGCTCGCCAGTGCGTGTACTTTGCCAGAACCTATTTTTGTGTGTCCAGGCTATGGAATGACAAGCAGAGATTGGCCAGGTGCAAAGTATGTGTCTGTATAAACATGTGAATTACTCAGTCTTGGAAATAAACCCCCTATAAAACCATCTAAAACAGGGAAATGTTTGTGTAGTGTCCAATATAATCGAGCAATAGGGCTGAAAGGACTTATTAAAGGACTCCCATAAGGCTCCCGAGGAAGGCAACGCTGCCCAGTCAGACATGCACCCTTGGCTCTGAAAATCCAGTGCTAGACATGTACAAATGTGTACGTATGATGAACCTATTTAAAGGGAAACTAATTAGAAGTATAGACAATCCACCTTTCTTCAAATGAAATTATTGTGGTCTCTGATCCATAAATCTGACATTTATACATATTTATATGCTATTGCTTAGTGAATACCTGATTAAGGAATACAGCTGCCAAGTGAATAAATTTGTTGTTAATCAAATGGTTCTATAAAGACAGATCATCAGACCTATTAGAATATATTCATTCAGCAGATAAATCTGGGCGCTGCAGCCTGTTAGTGCAATGTATAATGCAAATCAAATTGTTCTTTAGAGCTAAACCTTGAGCTTTGGCAGAATAAAGACTCTGCGTGGAGGCAGATGAGATGAAATCCTATATTTTTACTGAAGGCGTGAGAGCCCTTGGCATTATGTCTTGTATTGAAAGTAAATTTCACCCTAATTGAACACTAAAGACTGAGGAATGCTTAAGTCTGTGCAATGAAGATTTTACTGTGGTATATAATTGCCTCTCTCTTTTGTTAGTGTATCTAATTCAGCAGTATAAATTACCAGCTTAATTTTTTTTCTTATTGTGTGGTGTACTAATACTATTATTTTGTACTAGCAAGAATTAGCAACTGGCATTTACGTTTATAGATCCTTTCATCCAGGGAAAATCTAATAACAACATTGGTCTAAATATTGCATTAAAGGGCTGAAAAGATAGCCCAAGGTAACTGTGAAATGGCCACAGTGTTTACAGGGATCCGTCAAAACACTGCAGTGACTTTCATGAGTTTTGAAATGTCGGTACATTTCTGAATTCAGATTTGAAGGGCTGTTTGCAGGATCGTATGTTCATGCTGAACCATGAAAGCTATATTTGCGCCTCAGACACTAACGAAGGGCAGATACAGGGCTTCTAAAGCAGTCTGTGATGTGAGCTGCCCACTCTTCTCCAGCAGTTACTGATTCTGCCAACATAGCTTAAGTTTGTAAATTCCCCAAATGAAGAACTTGTCTATGCCTTTACTTCAGTCCCTTGCCAAATCTGTGTGATATTTTGATGAGAAACGCTACATCTGCACATAGCTGAAGTGTTCAGGGCAGTTCAGCACAACCCTTTTTACCCTAATCAGGTACAACATAGGCAAAACTCCTGGTTACCTTGTACACAATACGAAATCTGGCAGATGGCCCATTTTTTTCACCCCCAGCCTACTTTTGGTCTTACTCCCCCACCTACTTTTCCTCCTCAGCCTACTTTTCACCTGATGAGTATTTGCTGATGGTAGTAAATACAACAGTTAGGTTGTGTTCAGTTGAAATTATTCCTAGTAGGTTTATTCATGTCGGTGAAGAAAAAAATGACATGAGGAAGAAGTCCAAGAAAAAGAGAAACGATTTTGAGAGGTTAAGGTTTGTGACTGCTTGGTCCAGACTCTGGATGGGAAGAACAGGTATTTCCCTGTATTGTTTTGCTTCCTCTAGCTGCGGAGCACTCACTGGGAAGGTGGAAAAACTTGGAGAAAAGCAGGAGTAGGCTGGGCTACAGTTTCCCCCCAGGCCACTGCTAAGGGCCACTGATGCAAGGGAGAGCCAAGAGCTGCCTGTATCCAGGGAAAGATCATAGTCCTTTGTGTATCTCCAGGAGCAAGGTGAAGGAAAGCATCGCAACTGCCCCTCGCTTGCTGGTCTGCTCCTGGCACAGAAGAGCAGTTTCCCACTTTATCTACCATCCAGGGTGGAAAGTGAAAATCTAATCTAGTGCCTTATTTATTGCATTTATCATGTACTTTGAGCATCTCACGTGAAGCTTACCTATTAATTTGTCTCTGATGTCTTGCTCTTAAGAAAACTTTGCAGCTGTTTCAGAAAACGTTTTTCATGCCAGACATTCTGGCTAATTTCTCTTTAAATCCCAATTAAATCTTCTCAGTCTACTCCATTCGTTGCCCACAGAACTGCGGTGGCAAGTACATCGAATGCAGGTCAATCTGCTTTTTTGTGCTGTGAATGTTGCCTTCACCATTGACCATCCAGTGGGCAAACAATGGCAGTCAGCACTTTAGAGCTCAGGCCAAATAACTGCAATGGAGAAAATTTAGACTCAAGTGTCTTAAGACACTTAAGACTTTGTCTTCCATTGACCTTTGGCATTCTTATATGTGTATGCAGATGTGTACAGATGCACACACACAGCACTGCTTCTTGAGTGCTTGGGGATCATCCTGGTGGTTTCCCAACTTTGGTGGGGATGTCTTGTTCTACACCCAAGCAAACTCTATGTCCGTAACCAAACAGCTTTCCAGTATGATTAATGGGCTAGATGAAGCCTTTAGATACTCTCTTTTTGCCTAGTATACAATATATTACCCTTTCCTCTAGCTTGTGTTCAGACAGAGTCTTGATGGTCTTTATTGTAGAATTTCTACAGAAGCTTTTCTTCACTGCGAGATGTTTCAACTGAGATTCATTTTGCACTCATCAGCATTTCTCAGGTTTGCATTGAATAACTGAAATGTTGCTGAGAACGAGAAATATTAGTTTTGACTGAGTCCCAGAAGTCTTACAAACACCGGAGTCTGCCCTCATGTCTCAGTTGGGTCAAAAGGGCATTATTTTATATTTTTTTTCATTTTTGAAGTTGACAAAAAAAACAAACCCTGAGCAGCACTCTTTTGTTTGAGAATACAGAGGCTCAGCAGTAAGAAATTCGGAAACCTATATTCAGAAGCATCAAATGTGTATAACCTTGGAAAAAACAAGGCTTCTCCTGAAAGCAGTGAGTGACAATAGGAACACAGGATGAGTGAGATTTTTTTATTTTTTTCTTTTTTGGACTTTTCATATCAAGAGGGAGAAATTGGCAAGAAATACTTACAAAATTCAGAACAGACAGAAGAGAAAAGATTAAGCAGTGATTATAAGCGTGCTGTCTGAAGAATCAGGTCGTGCATATGCTTAGGTTATGCATAGCTCTGTGATCTCACATCACTTCCATCCATCTCCCTTCCTGTTTGTTCTGTTCCTTTGTGTCACCCAAAGCTAAATGGCAGGAAATCTGTGAAAAAACCTGTCTGCTGCCTTGCGTTTATGTATCATCTAATGCAAAGGGCTTCAATACCAACCGGAGTTTCTGAATACTGTTGTAATACAAGTTCAGCCCTCCTTTTCTATGTATCAGAGTCAATATGCATATAGATTAGCGTTCTGGTTTTTCACTGAAGTACATACAATTTGAGTGGTTTAATACTTGCAGTTCAATTTTCAGTGTCATTTCGGCGCAGGCAGTCCTTATCAGTGGTCCCATTGTGCTGAATCGTTACAACTGCCAGATGAGGAGATGGGCATAGATTTCTGATAGCTCTCCCGTGGCTGTCCTCTTTCGTTCAGCTGAGGTCCTCATCCCCCATCAATCCCACCTGAAGGCCATGGTGTATGTTTTCCCTTGCTGTCTCCCACAGAGAAGAAAGCTGCGTGGAAAGCCCTACAAAACTGCATCAGTAGCAAGTTTGAGAAAATTTTTGAATACACAGTGATGATAATCATAGCCTTAGCAAACTGACTGAAATTAATGCACCATCTGAACAGTTCTGTCTGCTCTGCCTTGATGTTCCTCATTTAAAATGAATCTCTCTAGACCTGAAGGCTGTTTGGAAACAGCTGATGGTGCCTGTAATGAGGATTCCAATCTTCAAGTCTCCAAACCGAAATTAGACATATGTCCTGACATGTTGACATTAATTTGAGCTGTTATAGCTATAATGGGTTTATTTTGCTAGCATTTTTAATAGAATTTCAGGGGAGACAGGCTTCGCTCCATGAGTCAAGTTGGGGAAAGGCTGTGAGCAGCTGTAATTTCAAAGGTTAATTTGAAAGTGCTTTTCTTGACAGAACTTTTCCGAATTGCAAGGTTACTTGAAAACATGGTATTGTAATAGCTGGTACTATGGCTGGAAAAGCAGGCTGGATGTTGCAGTGGGAATACGCTAGCCTTTCATTTCCAGGTATCAGTTTTCAACTCCAGCTTGACTCCAAATAAAACGCGATAATAAACAAAAGCAATAAAGTAAAAGTAATAGATTCGTTCTACTCCCTATATACAATGTCAATGTGTAGGCCAAAAGCCCAGGTCCAAAATGCAGTTTTCTACTAAAAAGGCTTTTAAGTATTGACTAGAATAAACTGCCTGGGCATGTTAACCCCACACAGGGCACATTTAGTGCTTGGTTTATGTGATTTTTTTTTGCCTCCTGCAGAGCCAGCAGCTGAGTCGGTGGTGATGGTGGAGGGCTGCCAAGGGCTCGGAGGAAGGACAGCGGCATGTTCCCCTGTGGGCACCTCGGGAACACCGCTCCATCACAAGCCACTTCAGCTTCCCCAGAACAATGTCATCCAGACACCGGCTGTTTATGGGAAAACTGCAAATGGGAAGCAAAATCGGTCATGAGCACGGCTGAGTTAAAATTCTGTGTTTGAATCCAGGTGAATTTGTGGCATTTTCTGGACTGCTGTGCTCTGGCGCTGGCAGATAATTGGTTACTTAAGACATAGTGTTTTAGCAATTTACTGTGTAGCATCAGAGGAGTAAAAAAAGACCCACCTTTATCCTGATAGCTTCCTTTGAGCAAAACGCAACTGGTTCCTCCGAAAAAAAGCCACTTGCTCCAGGGACCGCTGATGGTGATGGAGAGCCTGTCTGCTGCCCCACAGAAAGTCCTAAGATGAGCCAAAGTTAAGCCAAAACAATTTGTTTCATTTATTAGATATCCTTTAAATCCCAGTCTTTCTCGGGAGATTCTGGGGAGGGTTGACTGTCACCATTAGAAATAACTCAATTTAGGAAAACGGGATGTAGCAATAGCTGTTGGGTTTGAAGGGTAAAATGTCACTGATGGCAGGTTTTTAACCTAGTGCAATTCAGCAGATATTTGATACTTTTATTTCCTTCTGCTGACTTTATGCAGTGAAACAGGAGGCAGTTTGCAGAGATTAAACAATATTCTATCCACAAATTAAAATCAATAACTTATTTATAGGGCTGCCGATGCCCCCACAACAAAAACGTCCTGCCAAGTGGCTGTAAAAGTCCTGAATCAAATGCCATGTATCTCCAGCCCACCTACACAGTTGGCTGCCTGCGACCACAGACACAACACAATCTATCCAGTAATTGTATCATTTGATAATTGTAGTACATAAATAAATATGATTCCTGAACCATGTAGTGGTGATGGTTATTTTCAGATCTATATGCTGCCTTGTTGTTTCCTGCATACGTCATCGTTAAACCTAATATTGCTCACCAGGATTTTTCAGGAATCCATTTCTTTTTGTGAAAGGGGGCTGGCCAGGCACCGCACTGTGTTTTAACCTCCTGTAGGTGCTCAAAAGAGCAGATCACACAGCAGTATTGGGTGCATGACAGAAGATCGAAGCCCAATAATTGTTTTTTTCATATTCCTTTCGACAAACCCCTTCCCACCACGGCAGCAGTGGTATTTTGAGAAGACGGATGGCAAAGTTCAGTGTAAGTGCAGTTCTGCACTGCTGGTATGCTGTGCCGTTATGTTCCTCTGGGGGCTAAAAGGCTTCCAAGATGATATGTCAGCAGTGAGATCATTAGCTGGATTGCAGGCCTGGCAGCAGCTTTTCCCAATGGGAGAACATCCGCAAGTACTCTCTCCTTCCAGTAGCTGCCTTTCCTCCCCTCATTGGATGCAAGACACCCTGAGAATGATGTTTGTTAAAGCCTAAATACCTCTTTTTCATCCGCTACCCAGCACTGAGAATGGATATTTCAAAGCACATCACAAATGTGACCAAGTTGCCTACAGCAGCTTAGGGATCATGTATCCATCTACTGATATACAGCCGTTTTGAAAACAACAGCGCATGAAAAAAATGGATAACAACACCAGAAGGACCGTGATATCCCCGAGTCTGACCACTTGCCTAACACAGGCCATAGATTTCATTAAGTGACTGGAAATAAAGAAAGTCCTATCCATCTACCTCTACATGAGAAGCTTCTGGTGGTAGGACATAAATAGCCAGGGTACAATATAGGCAGGACATCAGGGTTGATGCCTCTTGATTAAACCACATTCAGGTGCCCTAACTCTGAGTTAAGTCCCTAGGTTCATTTCTTTTGTACATTCTTCTGGTCACCATTCCTCTTCCTTGAGATCTTTTGGCTCAGAGTGACCTTTGTTGGGTCACTAGCACCTCTAGGAGTCTCCACCGCAAGTCTCAGTGCACAGCATTTTCACATGGAGCTCCAGTATCAGAAGACAAGTCATTACAGGAGAATCATTTTGAACAGTTTTCTCTCTCAGACTTTTGAAACGAACATCTTGGAAAGGTGAGCTGTGTCTTCAGAGAAGCTTGAAATAAGAAACATATATTTAGGTGGTGCTTTTGGTGGGCTTGATGAGATTTTTATGCCTGGGACTGCACGAAGCATGTATTTGTTAAAGACTGTCCATTCAGGTATTTGGCCTGAAGAACCAGTAAGTGCTTGAATGTACAGACCTTGGTGGGGGTGGCATGTAAAAGGCCCAAATTTTAGACTCCTTCTATCCCTTTCAGGCTGGGACCACTGTATCCAACACTTTCTGTGAGTTGTAGCTGAAGCAGATACGTATTCAGGTTCTTGTGCGTTAGGGTTTTGTCTTTCATTCTCTTTGCCTATGGATATATGTGATCTTTAGGTTTACATATCTGGTCTGAGACTAGTAAAACAGAGTAACTTTCCCATCCTGCTTTCTTCACAGCCTTTTCAGAGGCCCTACAGCTTTCTGACCTTTTCTTCCCCCTGTGTTAGTGCCCTGGGTAGCTCAGCGCCTGCTTCATTACCAGCGGCTCGCAGCAGCAGCGCGGTGATGGAGAAATCTCCCTACTCCTGCCGAGAAAATCGAGTGAACGGGAATGGGAGGAGAGATGAAAATAGATGCAACACAAACTGTCATTTTGCAAAATGACTTTTTTACCAGAGCACTGCTCTGAATACATAGTGACACGGTACAGATGATTCTTGGCCCGTTAAATAACAGTTTTCCCTATATTTATTGCTCTTGAGTTGTGCCTGGCAGTTTTATTGCACGCAGACTGGCACATTATGAAAAGAAAAGTAAATAGGCCTGTGGAATCATGGCCGCAGTATTCCTGTTTAAGGGGAAAACAACTCTTTGGGTTTACCACATGTTTGAAAAGAGAAGACAGTTCTCCCTCAGTGTTTTATGGCAGTTCCCCCTCCCACCTCCCCCTTCTACCTTAAACAGTCTGGATTTGTTTTGCTTGTATAATTAGGCAATAGCAGCTGATCGGATTTGAATCAACGGCATTATATCTTCGCAAAAGCTGCCTCAATTGATGGACAAGAGAGGCAACAGTCTGTTTATTTGCAAAAAGCTATAAAATGGCCTGCCTGTGCCATGCACAGGGAAAGGTACGTTAGCTTCAGCTTTTTTATAATTCTTTGAGAGTAGATAAACTGCTAAGGCACTTGAACTCTATTATGATGTCAAGTTTCTGCTATTTGCTGTTATCCTTGGGACAAAAGCAAAAGAAATCCCATATATGGTCTGATGAAAGAGAATCTATTCTTTGAAAATAATCATGCCCTTAGTGCGCCGTCAAACCTATACAAATTAAAAGAACCACTATCAGGTTAGTATAGCATTTATTTAGGCTAAACTACCTCTTTGCTCAATAATTGCAATGATGGTGCACAGGAGCAGTGCTGAAAATGTGTTTTACTGACTGATTTCCTTCCTCCCAAATCCTGCAAGAAAAGATATAGTCATCTTCTTCTATCAGCCAAGATTTGGATTTAATGACTTGCCCTCTTTCCTCCCAGCCTTTTCTGTCTGGTCAGTTAAGAGCAGAAGTAACTCTTTTTTTCCATGTATACCTCCCTATTTTTGCCCTCAATCGCTCACTGTTATCTCCAGCTGTGAACATCTTCTATCTAGAATTCCTTGGTACGGCTGTGAGTGCAACAGCACCCCAAGGATGGCTGTATGTAAGGATGCTAACAAACCCAAGGCTGTAAAATCCCACAAAGCCAGGAGTTTTTCACTAATTTAACTGAGACTTAGAGACTTAACTAGTTGGGTATAAAGCTGTGCTTTCTAGTTCAAGCGTATCCCTTCCAGCCAAACAGTTGAAATTGTCTGCAGGAACTCCTAAAGGATTAGAGCCGAATTACTTGCAAGACAAGACATATATCTAATGTATGCAGGGACCTGCTGCTTGTTCACAGTCAGATTAATTTAACCTTTGAAATTATTTTTTCTCTTTTTGAAGTTGAAAAGCAAGATGGGTTTTTCTCAGTGCCTAACCAATCTCACAGATGTTTCTGTGTCCCTGAACCCCCCAACCCCTTCAGTCCCTGTGGTGGCAAGCGGTTTTGTGAGCCAGGGAGTGAAGGCAGCCTGGCCTCCTCCCAGCTTTGGAGGCTCAGAAGGGCTCCTCCTGTGGATTCCCTGGTGCCTGATAGGAATTGAACTCAAGACGCTTCAACTTCAGCGGAGCTGCCGGCAGGATGCATTTCCTAAACCTCTCTACCTGTTTTAATGAATGCTCTAGGAACTAATATCTCGGATGCTTGTCACATTAAGATGAAATGGTCAAAGTTCTTGAAAGATTGGGTGTAGGGAAGAGGGAGGACTCACTGTTGGACAAAATGATCGCAGGAGCTTTTTTGTTTAGCTTAAGAAACTCAGCTGAAAACAAGCTTTTCTCCGTCTCATTCTCACTGCTCTTCTATCTATGATATAGCTATAATAATATCCAGAGCTAAAATGAGTAGAAAGAATGAAATGCATCTTTGAAAGAGAATATCTGTAGCCGCAGTAGTGCCATGGGTCAGCATGGTTCTCTGCTTTCCCCACATCCCAGCCTCAATTGCTGCTCAGGTCGCTATTAAAGAGAAGTTTATTTGTCTCTCTGAGGATGCTTACTCATAACACCGAATGCGCCAGCGTAATTGTGGCAGGCTGTGCTAGGAAAGGGTCTGCAGGGCTTTGCTGGCTGCCGCGTGTCTCGGATCAGCGACAGAGTGCACTGGCTGAGATATATGTGCAGGAAAATTACATTTTGTCGGGAGAGGCTGTGCCTGGCCTGGCTGGGGCTCTCGGGCTCATTTTCATAAACACCAGATTTATTGTGACATTACAGCGAGTATTCTTCTCTTGTCTGAGAAAGGGGAGAATACGCCAAACAACAGCACTCGGCTAAACAAGCTCTTTCCATTCAGCTGTATAGAAGGTACCCTGCCATACTTGTAAATATGAGAGAGAACATGGTGTCATCAACCTGTAATAAAGTATTCGAGCCTCAGATTACCATCTGTCTATGATATTTTAGCTTATTTTCTTTCAGGAAAGAAAGTGAGCTTATTTTCTTTAATCTCCTGAGAAATTACTCCAGTTATTTACAGCATTGGATTTTCTTTAAAAAGATTGTGCTGCAGCCAAGGGGATTATTTGACCAAATAGGGGGGTTTTGCCTTTGTTTCACTGCATTAGCTTATTTTAAAGGAGTAAAGAAAACCTTAGCTGGTGGTTTGTGGAGGCTGCTAAAAGTTTCTTTACTTGCCATTTCTCCTCTCTCTGCAAACAAAACATGATATGGTATTATCAACTACAAATCCTTTAAAAGTCGTGAAACCCGGACAACCCAGGACTGATTTTTAAAAAGTCAGTTTTTACACTATATTATCATGCTTTTATTTCTCTCTATTTTGAGCCTCAGCTCATTGAAAATGCTCTGTCATTTGGGTGCTATCAGGCTAGGCACTTTGTAAGTGAAAGCAGGGCTTTGCAACCATCTCAAAGAACAGAGAATCCAAATAAAATATCCGAAAACCAGAGCAAGCAACACTCGGTCAGCACTGGTTACAGTCCTGATTTTGGTGCAGATGTACAGTGGCAGGACTAGGGAAAGAAAAAGTAGTTTTGGTGAAAGAAAGTAACCTTATTTGCCTTTTGATGGTCAGGGAGGTCTCACCAAGCGATAAGCGGTGCGTGGGTAAATAAAACGACGTGGTGCAGGCATATTCCCTTTCATCATTTCTAAGTCTTTCTTGAGGAGTGTCTTCCTCACTCCAGACATATAACCCGCATTTAGCGAGCTGAGGCAGGATCAGGAATTCAGAATTTTAATTACACTCGAGGGACTCTGGTGAGATCAAATCCCAGATCCTGACAGGAGGAGGCAGGGAATCCACCTGGAGGCAGCTGCATGCAGCTACTGATGTGCAGATTTGAAAACTGGGAAACATTTCCCAATAGAATTACTCTTCCCTAAATATTGCAACTTCCATTTACTAAAGCTGCTGATGTTGGAAAAAGCCTAAAGAATCAGCTCCAAAACCCATTATTCTTTTCACTGCCAGCTAATGAATTTTCCCTCTGCCCTTCTACATTAGTTTTCTTTTAGCAAGAGACTTCTTTTTTCATATTACTTTCAGCTATCTCTGGTGTTGGAGCTTTGATATCTAGTTAGTACAATCTGTAAATACGACTCTGCAGACATTGCTCAAGGGCAGATTTTGACCCTGAGCACTCCAGCAGTTTCTTCCTTAGAAAATATAACTACAAATCGCTGTTTAAAGATCGGGGCTGGCACTGCAGGCCGGTGCTTCAGCGAAGAGTTAAAGCAAGAGGCAGGAAGTGGAATGTGATGGTGGCCGAGCTCATCCCTGTCACACACAGTTGTTTTGGCATAAAAATACTCTATTATGACAAAGCGTTGCCAACTCTCACAGTTTTAATACGGTTCGCACGTTATATTTGTTTGGGCTTTTTCCCTTAAAGTCCTGCTTCCTGGAGTTATGCCAGTGTGAGAAATTCAGCTTTCCCCCCCCCGGCTCCCGTAAAAGTAAGTTTCTACTTCATGGTTAAGAACAAAGGCTTGAATATATGATTTAAATGCATTTTAAAAATTCAGAAAAGCAGAAGATAAATAACTCAACATGCATTATTTTTCTGAAAGATAATACCTCATGTTTTTGTGAGGGCTGACTTGTGACTTTTACATGCTGTTGGTTGGCAAGCACTGTTGTTACAATTTCTGCCTAAGTTTGATTTTTTTGTTGTTGTTATCAGTCATTTCTACATCTATACATTTATACACATTCCAAAATAAATGCATGTAACTCATGTTTGTAGTGCAGAAACTAGTTTCTATATATCTGTACAGATAGCTGTATAGATACAGCGTTAGTCTAAAGAGGGGGGAGAAACAAGAGGTATGGTTTAAATTTGACCGTGGTATCTCTGCGTAGGTGTGTAGAAAAGGTGGGTAACTTAGACCCAGAAAATACCTTCCTCCTCTCCACATCAAGCTTATCTATTTCAAACTTGCCCAGGAGGAACTGTTGGCCCCTCTTCATACTAATTTAAAGCTTGTTTTACTTCGTTTGAAGACGGAGCAGTTGCTCGTGCAGAACAGATGCCATCTCTGGTCTTCCAGGGCTGATGCACGGCTCTGGAGAAAGCAGAGCGAGTTCCTCACTCCCAACACCTGCCTCCAGGACTGGGTCTTTTTACACTGTTTTTTTAACGAGTTAGCCTTGTACAGTCAGATTTTATGCTGAATGAGGTGCCATCCATCACAAAACATCAATCTTGATGTCATCTGCTTTGACTGCTGTGATAGACGTGCCTACAGCTGCTCTGGGTGAAAGATGCGCCGATGAGTGACCCGGGGATGCCGGGCTGGTGGAGACCCTGCTCTGGGCTCAGCAGGCACATGTCAGTGGGAATTATCTCTGGTACTAACTGGTACCAACTGGCCAATGCATTCGTTTCAGGGCTGAAACAGCCTCAGCTCACAACTGGCCATTCCAGAGCGATGCTGGTGTGGAGGTGGCGGCTGTGGCGAGCCCTCCCTGCTCGAGGGCCGGTTGAGTTATCAGGCTCCGGCTCCCGGTGCCACCCTGGCAAAAGGGGCACCCAAAGGAGAGTGTTGGCAGAAGAGAAATAGGATTCCCTGTTTGCTTACCTTTTCACAGCTTCTCCTTCCTTCAGCTCCAGAAACCTCCCTCCTCCCCATAAGAAAAAAAAAAACACCAAACAAAAAACGTGTATCACAGACATATGTATTTATTGAGGCTACTGCAAAGCAGAACATTTTATTATAAAGTATATTCCAGAAAATTGCAGCATACTGAGCAGTACTTTTTCCGCAGAGTCTATATGTTGAAAATACAGGATTTCATGCGTGCAAGAATCTCTTGCTCGGTAAAAAACTTAGCGAGGGTTTTTATTTCAGTAAAGCCTTGACGTTGCAGCAGCAAGCAAAATCTATTCAGAAAGCACATGAAAATTTATAGAAATAGTAACAAGGAACCAGCCATCTTAACCCCAAATATGCTGAATAATCATTGTGATGCACTTACTTCACTGAGAACTTTTTGTGCATGTCCACAGGGAGAACAAAATGGATCTGTAGATGGGGAAAGTGCTGTGCTGCAGTTCTGGCACTGTGGAGCCGTGCTGCCAGCTCACCCAGTCCAAGGGTCCCGGTGTTGGATGGGACAAGCCTGGAGAACAGCCTTAGAGAACGTCTTGCTGAACCACCCCTAGCTTCTGCAATTAATTTTTATTTTCTTATCACATGGCTCACAGCTACATTTGCCAGTTTTAGGACTGCGGTCCAAAGCCCAGACTTCAGTATTTGCCTCTTTTCCAAGTGCCCCAAAAGTCCCCCCTTGCCAATCCAGCGCTGTGGCATGTGGTCTGTCAGCTCGCCTTGAACCAGCAAACAGGGCAGCTCATCCGCTGCTCATAAACTCTCTGCAAGAGCTGAGAGAGCTTGTTTGAATGCCTGCAGAAATAATACTGGATATTTGATTTACACTTTTCAGAGCCTCCTAAGGATTGCATCTCAAAATTAAGAAGCGAAAACTTATTTTTAACATCTTGGAGGATGAATAGAAACCAGTAACTGCTTTTCTTGCTTAACTTACACTTTTGCTCCTCTCTGTCTAAACATAGTCTTGGTACTTCATTATTGCAGCCTGGAAAATTCCTGAAGGTTGACTAGCTGGAAAATCTGGGGTAACGTTTAGTTTAAGCTTTTAGATGGTGACATATTTGAACAAATTTCATCCTACACAATTTACCTACTTTTCACTGATGCTCACTCTTTGTTTTGGTAAGACTCCACAAATCTATTCTCTATGTACGCATACACTTGGGCCAACAATTATTTCAACTAAATCATTTCTCCAAATAAATTTAACCCAATTTTCATTATATGCATTTGAACTTTTTCAAGGATGTATCTTTAGATAAACATCGTGATAAAAAATGTTTCTTATTTTCAGTCTGGAAAAATAAAACAGGGACCAACAAGACAGTTAAGATCAAGGCAGTTCCTCCCCCTGTGGAAGCAGAGCCTCTGCTCTTTAAAAATTTTATAAAGTTACAGAAACCATGATGGAGTGAAAACAAATTCCTGCTAGTCAAGGTACCTATGAAATTCTCCAGCACACAGCTAAATCCCTCCCATAAATTGAAAGCACATGAAGGAAATCATGAAAAGATTCACAGAGCATAACGAGTTGCCCTCAAAGGGGGAGCAGAAGGCATCCTCCTAACATGCCCCTGGTGACTCTCGTTTTGAAGAGAGCATCTTCCTGCCTGTTCAAAGAGATGCAATCGTCTCTGAACTCCAGCTCTCGGTGCTCAGTGAGCATCCCTCGCTTTATCAAGACTTTGTGCAGCAGATAGCACTTAGATAAAATTTGCAGTGGGTGTAGATCAGCAGCCCCTCATCCCTCTGCCAAGCACCGCCAGCCAGTCTTACCAACGGGCACCCTGCCGCTGCGAGGGTCGAGCAAAAACACCCTGCCCTGGCATCCAATGTCCAGAAAATGTCTTGTGAGCCAGACCAACAGAGGATAAGCCAGGTCTCCCCAAGCAGCACTTCTACTGATGCCTTTTTCGTTTTTCCCTTAAGTAAGAAAAAACTTGTCTAGCTTTCTACAGTTCTGGCAGCAGCACCTTTTCCAAATCATCCTGCACTAGCATTGGCAAGTCTGCCACGATGGTTTAGCAGGATTTGCAGCATGACAGAGAAGTACGTTATCCTGTTTTTTTAATTCAGAAGACCCCAGTGCATGGACACAGGATACCAAGAGGGGCTTCCTAACACATCAAACACATTTGGCAACAGTTGGGGAGCTTGAAAATCAAAGTACAGGCTACATAACAAAAATACTTGCATATTAGGTGTTTTGTGGGGTGTTTTTTTTAAGAAATGTTAAAATTTTGAAGAGTCCTAAGGATTGATTGTCTCTTGAGGTTGGTTATTCTGTAATAGTATAAAAAAGGGACTCAGGCCCTTTGTTTATATGATAGGATCTCTAAAACACTTGTGAATACTGAAGGTAAGTAACTATGTCCAACTCCATTGAGAAACAAATTCATTGCCGCAGCAAAGGTTTTCCATGATATTGCTGTAATTTGATAATTTCAGTGCTGCTGGTAAGGGAGTCTACAAAAAAGCTTAGAGTATTACCAGCTAATAGTTCTTGAAGGCCTGCAGCTGATATTAAACTTGAACTTTTATGAAGCGGGATTTTCTTCTACAAAGCAGTAAAAAGCACACTGAATCTGTGCCAAATGAGAAAACATTTTCTCCCTTTGCATGGGGAGTAAGTTATTCATTTCTTCAGCATTTGCCCTGCCAGACGTTTGGCTAGCAACTAGCAATATTTGGCCAATCCTGTTTGCAGAGCTATTGCTGACACGGCTGTGCAACTGCCCACTGTGTGGGATGACTTTTGCATTTGGCTTAACTGCATGGATGCAACCACATTGGCGGGGCAGCTGAATATAAAAGGTTCAGGTAGAAAATGTGACAGCTTCCTGCACTGTGGGCAAGAGTTAAAATTAGTAATAGTGTCCCCACAACGGCTGAGGGGCCAATAAATTCTTGCAGTGCAGAGCCTTGATTCAAGGCTTGTGGATATGAATGGGAGGCTCAGCACTGATTTCTGTAGGCTCAAGTGCAGAAGTTGCAACAACGAACAATTTAATAAAGACACCTTGATTCAACAAGCCTGAGGAAATAAAGGGCATAAGGAAAAAATAAAGAACTAAAAACCCAATGGTACGTAACCTACATTTTGGCACATTCTCACACTTAACTAATATACTGAGTAAACAGCATTACTAGAAACAGAGTTAGATGCTTCAGTCACTATCTGTTGGATGCACTTGATACTGAAACAAAGAAAGTGACATTCTTGCTGTCTGGTAGAAAAAGTAGAAAATAATGCTGATTCACTGTCAAAAAAAACCCCGCAACCCTGTCTGAGAAAGGCCTTTGAGAGAATACTGCATATTTTGACTGACCTTCTCTTTTAGTATATCTGTGGAATATGGAAAGTTGCCTTCATAAAAGCAACACACTGCAAAAATCAATTATTTCAGTGCCACAGTGTGTCGGCTGGCATTTGTGTGCTACTTTTGTGACTTGGATGATGAGAATAAATCATATACCACACCATATTTTAATCACTCACATTTTATAGAAGAGCTCTTAGCAAGGTAAATGAAGCATGGTGAATAGCCTTTTAGCTACCTATTAATACCTAAATTCTCTGTCTGGGTAAAGGTGCTTCAGTCTGCAGGTAGGTGCCTGAGCAAGAGAATTTTAAGGGAGAATGAGCAAATCTGGGCCAGATGCTTGCAGCACATGGGCTCACCCTGCCTAAGCAGGGTCTCCCACAGTGGATACTCACAGGTCCTGGCAATGGGTAGCAATCCTGAGTTTGCAGAATCTGTAGGTGCTCTGCTCCCAGGAGGTGAAGCTTCATGAAATAAATTTAGACTGCAAAATATAGGGGGTCTGGTGGCTGTGATCAATCCTCTTTTTTTACAAATGATAATGTGTTTGTCCACTCCATTCAGAAGACGATTAAAAGGGCAGTCAGGAAAACCCCATAATGTCATAAAGCCAACCAGGGAGGTATCTGAGGACTGCAAGACACTCAGCTTGTCAGGTTCCAGAGCAAGGAGAGGAGAAGGAGAAGACCTCCCAGGCTTGCCATCTTCTGGAGGATTTGTCTGTGTAAGAACAGACAAGCTGTGAGTGAGGGCAAACCTTTGTAGGCAAAGGTAATGTCTTCTGTTATCTATTTACGTATCATTTAATATAGCTGTGGAAAAAAGCCTGGCAAGATGTTACATTTGGAGGTTTTCAGGGTGAGGTGTTCTTCCGGAGTATGACTGCGAGAACACTCTCATAAGGGCTTCCATTATCCAATGAGGGTTTTGCATGTTTTCTGTCAATGTTAAAAGTCTGAGTTTTGCCAAAGTAGTTTGATAAAGGCCTCGTTGCAGCAATCTTACAGTACGTGTTTCTTATGGACTACAGTTAAACTACTAACCAATCCCTGTTGGAATGGAGAAGCCGAGAAACTTTCAGTTGTAGTTACAAAAATGTGGGGTTATACAAAAGACAAAATCTGCTGACACACTTCCTAGGTTTTCACTAAATTTCTCAGACCACTGGGAAAAAAACCCACGTAGTTTTCTTGCTTGTGTTGTTCAAAGAAGTGACTGGGTCAGGTGAGTCCACCTGGAGGGTGCAATACAACCAGTAGCTGTGCAGGCCTGAGGTGGGCAGTTTGCAGGGGACAAAGAACGGGAGGGAGGAAGAGAGGCAATTGAATCCAGGTGTGAGCAGGGGAGCCAGGTGTTTGTAATCATGGAAACAATAAATTCCCAGAGAGGCAGAGGTGCTGTACTGACTCTGTTGTGGTGTAGGAAGCTCCTGGGAGCTGAAGCTGAGCCTTTAGATGAGGACCCCTCACCTGGATGGACAAGGTAGGCTGGTGGAGGAAGGTTTAAAACTTCTTAAATTTCTGTTTTGTCTTTAGTGTTTTGTGCTTTTGCTGTTGTAGAAAAATTAATTAGTGTAACTTACATTCTGCCAAAACCTGACTCTTTCAGCTCAAGAGCTGTTTTAGTCTTTTGTGGTGGCCTGCAGTAAGGGAAAGGTCTAGGCGAGTTTGCCTCAAAGCCCTCTGATTCATGATCCTGTGTAGCCTACCCTACCTTTGATGCAGACTTGTGGGCTAGTACCCAGTGGTATTTGTACTTATGTGTATTCAATTTTAGCAAAAAGAAAGAACGCTGGAAGGAAATTAAGTATAAGTCTAACTTGTTCCAGGTCAGCTTGGTTAATTAAAGAGAAAATCTAGCCTGCAGCAAAGTCCAGTAGGGTCTAAAGCATAGAGAACAAGTAAAGATGAAAATATACTTAAAAATAACATGCTTTTGATCATCACAGAGTTCCCATTCTTAAAGTCAAATCCCTCTCTGTCCAACACCATTAAGAAATCCTGCTAACTTCTGTGGAAGTTTGGTTGTTTGAAGTCTGCTGTGATAGCCAGCGTTTCTTTTACTGCCTTGTTTTGTGGTGCTGTGAGATGGGTGAGGGTGTTGTGGGGCAGGGTGTGTGTGTATCTTTTTTTATTTAATGAAGACGAAAGCTCTTTGGGAGAAAGGGAGATCACACCTTGCACAGGGAGGTGGGTAGAGAAGGCTCCAGGCTGGGGGGACCTGGGCAAACAGAGAGGGTGGCTGAAGGAACATGGCCAGCCTGGGAGCCTGCTGAGGTGAGGCTCATAAAAGGCTTCTCCAAGGGACATAAGGACTTTGTAGAATTGGCAGCAGCCCAGAAATTTATTAAATTGGTTTAAAAGTAAACCTGAAAAGACCTTGCGTGTGTGGATAAAGTGGTAGGGAGAAGGCTTCTTTTAAAAATTCCATTTAGTTCTACTGTGTGTGTTTTCCTCTTTTTTTTAAAAACTGTTTGTATTTAGAGCTGGTTCAAAGAAAAAGTGGGTTTTAAACTTCAATGCTGTCAGGAAGTCTAGACGCATCTACCTGAAAGCTATGTCTCACCCTGAATCACACCACGCCTATCTAGTTGGCAAGATGATCCTTGTCCTTTGTTTGCCATGATAAAATGGAGAGAATTAGTAAAAACATGATACAAAATGTAGAAGTTATCCTGTGCACTGATTCTCTGACTTGAGGGATTTCATCTTGCTTCGAAGTGTTGGGTTTTTTCCTTTCTGATGATCTTTCTAGTAATGAGAATGCAAGTTATTCAAAAGGGTTTATAAATGTTGACAGTGAATTATTATTGGTCTATTGGGTATACTCAAAAGCATGCTTTACAAGACAAGCTCTTCTTGAAAGATTTATGGCTACAGTCACATAGGTTATAGTAAATTTAGCATTGAATAAGAAGCTGTATCAGTCATGGCTTTCCTTACTGGATTACTGTTTGCTTTAGTTGTGATAGCTGCTACCTGTTCCTGAGCCTTCAGCAAATGTATTTGAGTACTTTTGGGAAACTGCAGAAGTCATCACCCGATGTATAAGGACTGAAAAATTATGTATGTCTGACTGGGTCTCCTCTGTGTCTCCCAGAGGGGGAAGCAGAAGGGGATGAAGTCGGAAGCGAGTTCCAGCCTTTAGAAATGACGCCCTTTACACATGCTTCTGGATAACCTTATGGTGGCAAGACGAAATGAACTTTAAGTAATGTAAGATCTATTATCAGCTGTATGGCAGGTGATTTGGTTTTATTATGAACTGGATATGCTTTTGGGGCATTTTCTTCAGAAGTAGATTGAATTTACTAATAATTCAGCACCGAAATGTGCTTGCTCATTTTTCGGTCTTTTCTTGATACTGTGATGGCAATGGTTCATCAGGTTGATCAGCTGCAACAGAACAACATCCCCCACCCCATACAAATGACTTACTGAACTAAGCACCACAGCATAATTAGTGAACTTAAAATACCATCTACTTTGAGTTGATTAGTAGAGGTACGTCTCTTACCTTCCCATGTTCATGTGTACCAAAAGTAATCAAAGTTGCCTTTCTATTCCTTTTGTTTTGTACATCAGTCTAACAGAGTTTTGAGGTGTAATTTACAGCACAGCTCCTGTGCTCTGCTCCATTCTGAAATAATTAGGAGATTATTTTGGTCAATATGGCTGAACTATGATTTAATGCTTTTCAATGGCTAGTTGCATTAGTGACTCTTTAAGGATTAGAAGCTTAATGAAATGCACACATCAGGGCAGTGACTTAATCTTTTTCTCATAAAAATCTTCACAACAAGATAATAAACCATAGGAGTAAAAATCATTTTGACAAACCTGTCTAGCTTTCAGACTGTGTGTAGTCTGAGATAATTACCTGTGGGCCACTTCTGTTGTACAGGGGATTGTTGAAAGGGCAACTTTCAGTAAAGGTGTAAAGTTTCTGTGTAGGAAATGGCAGTTTAAGGCTAGGAATGAAGAGCAAGAACTCTCCTTTCCTTGCATACTGACAGGTGTAGCCTCAAACACATCAAAGCATGTGTTTGCCATCAAGTCACTTTAAATTTTCCAGTGTTGATCTTTCTAAAAAAACTCTCAAGAAATAATACAGACCAATAGTTCAGGGTGAGCATGACGAGTTTTTGTATTTTAATAACTTTTGGCAGTCTCTTGCTCTCCTTTTTTTTTTTTTTGGTGCAGCACTAAAACATTTGGAAAGCCGGGGTTGGAAGGGGGAGCAGCATCTCTTTCTTGTTAGATTTATATAACTGTTCGGGGAGAAGTAGAACTTGCATAGGGGAAATCTCATTTATCATTGGCACTACTTCTAAACTTGGACTTCTAAGACAGATGCGAGGAGGATGAATAAGGCTCCAGGGAGGTTGAAATGTATTTTCTTAGGGATAATGGCAAGACTTCCTAGAGAACTCTCTCTTCTTTCTGTAGACTGGATGCCCTTAAGCTGCTATCCTGACACCTCCTTCCATGTTTCTGTCTTCCTGATAATCAAAGCTGAAATGATTCTCAGAATTACTACATTTAAATGAACTGCTTTCTGCTACTGTGGTTCAGTGATGATTTTTTTTAGATGGTAATTTTGAGGTTGAAGTCTATTCTGAACTTGATTCTAATACAGAGCATACAATAATCTACTGGTTATCCAAGTAAACTCTTGTTCACTTTTTTAACATTATTTGAATATTTGTTTGACTTTGTGATATTGTGGTTAAAAACTAAGATAGTCAGCTTTTCAAAAGAGACTTGGAAAAGGTAAAATATCTTCCAGTATCGTTTGAAAGCAAACAGGATATGAATAGATACGTTTTATCAGGAATCTGTACCAAAGCAAAACTTGGAAGCTGGTTTTTGATTCTGCTGCCATAAAAAGGAAATGCCACTGTTTAATCTTTCCTTACTAATGACTAATTGACTGAGCCCAAATGTTGTGACCTGGATCTGTGGAGGTGCTTGATTTATAATGAACTCAGTCTGACAAGCTGTACTACTGCTACCTTTTTTGTTGCTTACTTTTGTGGTGATGTGATGCTTGAAATGATTCTTTTCATCTTTGAGATCCCACTAGCAACTGTGCACGCTTTGCTAACTAGATTACCCAGCCACACTGCCCCTTCCTTTATGTTTGCTCACTGGTAGTCCTTCTGGTCTGATGTATGTAATAAAGCAGCTAATTCCAAGCAGTATTTTGAGGACGAAGTCCTGATTTGGATGGGAATTGAAAGGTTGCATGGACAAGACCTGAAGGACGGGCAGGGTACTTAAGTGATGCTGTATGGTCTGGGCAGGGTAGGGAGTAGGAGGAAAAGGGAACACGACCCTGTTTGCCTTCATAAAGCAGGGCCTGTAGTATAATAAATAGCCAAGTGAACCTGCTGGTAATGAGGAAAACACAGCTATAGGAAAACCATGAGCTTAATGAATCCAAGGTGGAACAGTTAGCGGGAGCAGGTAATAGCCTCACTCTCAAGTTTCTTGAGAAGGAAATAATGACAAACAGAAATCAATTTTTCTTCAGTATGTCTGGCAATAAAAGCTTATTCCCTTTTCAGAAGTCTAGCAACCCCAGAAATCAGGAGATGAAAGTAGAGACCTGTGAAGGATCTTAGGAGAGTAGCACCTGCCCCAGACAGGCTGTGCTAGAAATCGTTTCAAGTTGGATAACAGGTGAGGAGGCAAGGTGGAACTGTAGCTGTGGATGTAGGAGAGTTTATTTAAAGAGAGTAGCAGCATGTACCTCATTAAGGTATATGCTGCAGGATAGACCTGTCTGTGGCATTAATAATGAGAATTCACAGGTGATTGCTGGCAGAAAGCAGCCTCTTGTGGCTCAGAACTGCAGGAATTCATAGCAGCAGACACCAAAAAAAAAAGTGTGCAAGGCTTATGTATAGACTGGAAGGATTTCATAAGCTAAATGTGGCCTTTAAAAGGTGTTTGTTTTTAAGGCTTAATTCTCATCATTAATTCACCTGTTGAAATAATAAGTGGCCCAGTGTTATAAATTCCTCAAAAATTGGACACTTGGAAAATACAAAGAGGTTTAGCTTTTACAAACTTGGGCAAATGACCTGGAAGCGAGAGGAGAACAAAGGAATTTTGCTTCACAGGAGTCCACTTTCTTTCAAGGCAATGGGGAGAATTAGTCACAAAGTGTGGCAGGTGGACTTCCCTTGTTGAAATAAAGTAATACACTTCTCAGCAGTGGAGAGCAAAACTAAATCTCCTGGTGAACGTAGAACTGGCCATGCGTGCTAACAGAAGATAAGCCGTGTCAAAAGGATATTGGAATGACCAAAGAAACAAATTGCTGGGTCTAATTATACTGGGCCAAAGATAAAGTCTGGTTGTGAGAAAGTAAAACGATGTTTGGGGAAAGCTTTACAAATAGGTTGTAGTCAAATGCCAGGGCTCTAGGAAGACTTTACTTTCAGGCAGCCATTTATAAGGGAGGCTTACTGTATTTAGCAAACTTCACGGTTGAGATACATATCCGTATGGAGGAGTTCAAGCCAAAATACGAGAAAAGGGGGATACTGTGTATCTTCAGAGAGACTGCTAAGAGACTTAAACAGGTCTGAAAAATTTTAATAGAAGAGTTTTCTGAATGGATTGGCATAGATGACTGATAGACATGACTGTTGGCATGTAGAGATTATAAAATTATTATGAATGAAGTCGTCAGCCTAGGTGGTTACTCTGTTCTGTCCACACATGACTTGCTGCTTGTGCTATGCATTAGTGTGTGTGGCTGGAGGAAGAAAACTGATAGTTAGGTGACACCTCACATGTGAACTGCTGGACAAGGCGCAATCCAGGTTAAATGCTATAAATAAGGTAGCTTGTCCTAGGGGAAGCCTGGAGTTTTCTGAGATGAGGAAAATTTGTTGAAAGACACGTGGTTTTTTTTTTTGGTAGTGAGGATTGATGGGCTTTCCGTACTGAAAGAAATTAATCTGAACGTTTGTCAGTGTTGGAAAAGGTGTTTCAAAGATGTCAACAAACATGGTTTTGCTCCTTCTTTTCCTTCTGGAGCCAGATGTGAAATAATTCAGACGGGGGAAGGATGCACTTGGTGGGAGAGTGAGGCCTAGTAGTCATGTTGCTCTCTGAATGCAAATGCCCTACAGGCATTGTTAGATGAGCTATGCTACTATCGCAGCTTTCTGCTCTGTTTTCAGCATGTTCAACATCCATCACCTGCTGGGAGGTGCCATGTGCATTGGGCAAAGAGAAGGTTTTCCAAAAGCCTGAAATTCTTAAGGTCCTTGGAACTGTTGGAGTTGTTTTTTTTTTTTTGCCAGCATCAAAATGATGCCGGTCAAGATCTCATGTGAAGCAGCTGCTTTTTTTCTCCTAGAAAGTATAGGTTATTGGCAAACAGTGTACTGCATATCCATCAAGGTCACCACACACAGAGGAACAGGGTTTCTCCCAGCTCTAGGAATAAACCTATTTTTTTCTTTCTTTTGTTTTAATTTAAATGTCAGTAATATTTTTCTGAAAAGATTTTTATTCTTCTGACGCATCTCAAGTCCAGCTGCAGGGCTTTAAAATGAATGCAAAGGTACGAATCCTATTTTCTGCCAACAACAGAACACGTTTTCCCTGTGGAAGTCAAAGACTTGAGCAAGAGTCAAACCTTTGAATTGGCTTCTACCACAGGAAAAATGTAGGTTGGAAGAGAGCTCCGAAGATAACCTGGTATAAACCCTGTTGCCTAAATGAGGGCCAGTTTTGAAGTTGGTGTGTTGCTGAGGGCCTTATTCCAGTTAAGTTTAGAAAATCTCCATGGATAGAGATCACATCACCGCCCTGTGCCCCTCTGGCAATTTTTGACTGTCTTCACTATGAAATATAAATATGTATTTATTTCCCCAAGATCTAATTGTATTTTCCCTTGATGCAACTCATGTCCGTGGCTTCTTGTGCTGTCACTGTGTACCTTCAAACAACCTCACTTTATCTTCCATATGGTCTCCAGCTTTTAATGTTCTGGCTGAGATCTGTTAGTTGTGGGTGGGATTTTTTGTTTTCTTTCTGTAGGAAGGCGTAAATAAGATGAGTACTGGTAATTGAAATCAAAGCTGAATCAATGTGCTTTCTTCAGACAGACTATAGTGACCTAACTTTTGAGAGTAATTTCCAAATTAGTTCAGACCAAGATGGGGAGATTCCTAGCAAAGACTTGGCTCGTTGGACAAACAAACTCTGAAATATCTTGCTAAACATGGAGTGCATCCTCAGAGTTTCAGAACCTGTAAGTGAATGTGGCTTTTGGTACTCTTGAGGAAAAAAGACTTCTGTAACGACTGTCATAAGACATCATCCAGATCCAAGTTGTCACGTGGAGAGAAAATAAGCCAGGTGCAGAATCTTTTTCCCTGGGGTAGTGACTATCTGGAGGAGGAGGACAGGATGTTGCCTTTGCTGCAAGAAAGGGATTCAGTGTAATAGCAGATCTGCGGGACAAGAAGCACGTCTTTCCCTTGAGGGGAGACTTGGTAGCTGTGAAAAAGTACTACTTTAAGAGAAAAGGACTCTGTAGAGTTTCAAGACTGTGTATGGGGTAAAAATGTATGAAGCAGGCTGGCAGTTCTTAGGAGCTTTATATACAGTGGGGGCTGTTCCCTTTTCATTTTTTAAGCCAAGAAAAGTTTCTTTGTTTATGATTCCAGTAAACAAAGTGGAAATCTGTAACCCAAAGAGCTGAGAAAGTACTTCGCTTCCTCCATGGCCTATCATCAGATCTCTTCCTTCAAAGCTGGAGGTGAATTTCCAGGAAGCATTTGATTATGCTACAGTACTGGTTTTTGGTGGGTTTCTATTTGAGGAGGAAGGTACTAAAGTCATCTCGTTTTGTGTTCTTTTGTGGGTTTAGGCCACATCAGTGTATATTAAGAATGAAAACTAGAGACTTTTCATAACTTAGCAGAATACTGGCTCAGCTGCTTTTCCTTGAAGCATCCCTTCAGGATGGTGGGGATGAAATACATAGATAATAAAGATCAGCTTCAGCAAGTTCATTTTTTAAAAAAAGTGTTTTAAAAGTTTAGAATGCATGGAAAATTGAGGTTTTTTTATTAAGAAAAAAAACACCCACACACCAAGATTGGAAAATCAAATAGTTGTGAAATTAAATAAATGAGTCTACAACACCTAAGCAGTGCAAAGGGACTTGAATCTTTAAGACAGCAGCTGCAACTCTCCCAGCAAGTGGAGGGCTACTGTTGGCAAGTGTCATGTGTGGACCTGTGATGGGGACCTTCCAGCATGGGCTGAGGAGTGGGAGAAAGTGTGAGATGAGAAGGTGCATAACCAAGTACAGCTTATCTCAATATTTTTTATATGCTTGGAACACTGTTCCCAGAGAAATTCTTGCAGGAGATGTCATTCATGTTTTTCTGTCACCCCACTAAGTGAAGTATGGATGTACTAGGAATTTCGATGTTAGAGTTATGTGGAGTATTACCGTGTCCTTCACATGGATCTGCATTTACTCTGCGTGCTCACCATGGCACACCCTGATTTTCAGAGTGCAGCTCTGAGCAATTGAAGGCTTTCTCCTGCAGTTTTCTGTTCTTTTAGCACAATGATTGAAAAAGTTTTGTGCATTGATTGATGTCTCCACTCTGAGATATTGATTGGGTTTGTTGAAAATGGTCAAACAATATAAAGTAGCATTTGGTTTGGTGCAGACTGAAAAATTCATCTTTTGCAGGTTCTTGGTGATTAGATTACACTGGGCTTTTTTTTCTTTGCACATCTCTGGCTCAACCTGGCACTAAAAGCCCTTGTGATACCTTAGCTGAAAGACCACAGTAAATAGCTCAGCTGTGTTTCTGAGGGCTTTTAAATCAAACAAAAGAACATCTCCCTCTATAGCAAATAAGGACTGACACAGTGACCTGACCCTTCCTTGATCCCACTTGTAAGAGGTGAGGCTGTCTCTTTTTTAGTTAAAAGCTACTTCAGTGTGCCAGATATAAATGGTTGTGAATTTATTTTTGCCTTCTACAAAAACCAAAACAACCACCCACCAAAACTCAAATCCAAACAACATCTTCCCCCACCCCAAAAATAACCAAACCCAGGTCCCTATGTTTTGCTTTTACCTGTGAAGCTGATCACTGTCATCACTGGGGGCTAGGGTTTTGATAAGAATCACTGAGCAGTCAGCTGAATGATCTTAGTACCTTTCAATTTATTAAATTCAGTTTGGTAAATTGAAAGGACTCCACAAAACATGAAGTCAGTCTCCTGACACCTCTCAGGGCTACAGGCATTTTAGACTTGGGCATGGCAAAATTGTTTCTTGCCCAGCCCAGTTAGTAGGAAAGCAGCCATACCTCTTTGTCAGGAGGGGACTTATAGAGAGAGTTAGCCTTTTATGACCTGGGTTCTGGGGTTTGTGGCCTGCAGGAGAAGCTGGGCAGCATACATGCAACTGGGGAAAGAAGGGCTCTGCATGCGCAGCAGCAAGGTGCTCAGTCATAGGTGCAGAAAGCAACAGGTTAAGATTAAAGAAGCACGCGGTTCCTAAAGGGCATTGAAGGTGAAGGGAGAAATGCAGAATAACTTTTTAGCCTGTGGAGAGTTGCACTGAGATGAGCCAGAGTTTGCATTGGAGAATACTTTTGCCTCCAGAGGGCGAGGGAGTAGGTTAAAATAACTTGTTAAGAGTAGTGCAGTAGCCAGCTGTGACTTACTGCGCTGGATGAAATTTTCCCATAGCAGAACGTATGTAGCACACTAAGCAGCCCTCAAACCCTGGTATTCACCAGCTTAAAGGCTTTGGAGTGTGCACGATCCACGTTAATGCAGTTGTATTTACAACTGCACACGGGAGTCTTCAGTAGCGAGCACTCTTAGCCTTGTGTCACCCGACAGTCGCAGGTGATGTTCCTACAACTACAGTTCCATTTATTTTATGCCTGCCCACTTGGAACAAAAAGTTATTGTGTAAGAAATGAATGGTTGTTCTTGTTCTGCACTGACAGCTAAATGACTGGATCTGCATTGCTTGTTTGCTTCGACGTGCTGCTATCGTAATAGAACATTTTCAGTGGATTAAAGATTTGTTTTAAAAACAGTTGATTTGTCCTTCACTATAGCATTAAATTCTATTATTCTGTTTTCTGTGAAATAATTTGTTTCCTTCTTTTGTTGTCTCTGTAAGAGAAGTATTTCAACCACTTGGCAGAACAATAAACAGACACAGCTTCAAAATAAGTTGCTCAAAATAGCAAGAAGCTTCTTAAAATGAAAAGAGGGAAAAACAGGTGTGGGGGAAGCTTATTGTTTAACACTTTGCTAACAATAAATTGCCCAGTTCCAATGCCTTTATTGCTCTGTTAATGACACAAGTTCATTTTTTTAAGTCATCAGATGAAAGAAAATTCAGGGCTTTTTGCAACTCCCACTGTAATCTCTGCTTCGCACCATTTCTTAAGGATCTTTGGTTTAACACATTAGCATGGGACAAGCTAATAGATTTAAGGCAAGGATAGGATGATTTGGAATTTTCTTAATCCTGAAGCCTTTTCTGTAAAATACCGCTATTTCTCAGTTGTAAGCATAAATGTCAGTGTTCTGTTGTGTGGGTTAGCAGCACATTGTGCAGCCTCAGCTCTGTTTTTTCAGAAAACAACCATTTTATTCAGCAGTACTGTGCAAATGCTTGAGCTCCTGTGGGTAAAAGGTGGGGGAATGTTGATGTAAACCAGATCAAGAGCTTCCTTCTTAAACGTAGCTGCTTGGCTTTGTCATAATGATAGGAAAACTGCTAAATGCTGGTGTCCTTGGTGCTTCGATCACTCTTCAGATTCAAGAAGCTCATGGAAAGAAAAAGAGGAGTTCTAACATCAGGCAGAAATATACATCAGAAAAGTATTGATGCTGGTGAGAAGCCCCTGGTGAGCTGTTTTGACTGGATAGACTGGAAAACAGTTGTGTCTTCCCATCTTGTGCTCCATCGAGTCACAAAGGAGCATAGGGCTAGCAGTAAGATCAACTGGTTATTCCCATCTCCCCACCTTCAAACATGCCCGTATCAAAATGTTGGCTCTGAACATCCATAAATGCTGAGATGTTTCCTGGGTAGTTGGTCATTTGCCTCCTCTTTACAGTCACACTTTGATCCTCTCCTGGGTAAGGCGTGGTATGTTAGCAGGTGTCTCCCAGTCCAGATTTTTAAACGTTGCCCTTATGCGGTTTTTATTTTGGAGTTTGTCTGCAGGAACAGGTCTATGATGGTGTCACAGCAGCCTACGGGTGAACTAAACCATGTTTGCAATGTGTGCTCAGTATGACTTTCTAAAAATTTTTTTTTTTAAAAGTATTTACTAATGTAGCTTTCATAAGGTAGTGTACATGGTATGTGAGTTAGTGCATACATGGGTTAAAGTACCTTGGGGTGCTACAGGTTTGGACAGAACTCCTTACTATATTTTTGGCATCTGCTGCTACTGTTGCACTTCTGATGTGCAATATGCAGGTACCGTGTTGGCAGCACATGAGGAAGTCCTATGCCAAATGCGACTGATGAGATCTTCAGTGCCTTAGGAACTTTATATTGTCTGATAACCCACTTTCTCCTGAATTGTTTGCTTCATTCCGGATTGTGTAATTAAATGGATTGATGGGTGCCAACAGATTGGACTGCGAAGTCTGCATGTGCTGTCTATACCTGTGCTAAAGAAAAAAAGGGGGTCTGCGAGGCTTCTGAGAATCTGGGTGAGAGAGCACTGAAGAAACAATGTGAGTGCTTGTGATATTCAGAGCTGGTTTGAAATAAAATTGTACTTTGTGCCAGCGTCTCTTGGTGTATTTTGTCATCGTAGGGCTCTTCTAAGTATCGCTAAACTTCTAAGTATTGCTTCTAAAGCATAGAAGCAGCTGCTTCTATGCTATAAATTCCTAGAGCTAAAACCAGAGAAGCAGGCAGAGCCACCTCTCCAAGAGACCCTGTAATTACATTTTTTGATGATTCAAGGCTGGTGTTTGTCTTTTTGTTTGATGCTGGCAGGTAACATGTAACAAAAAGGCTTTTGAAGTTAACACCTAATTAAGATGGATGGAGAAGGTCATAGCCCTGGTAGCGCTATTGGTTCAGGCTGTTGACTGCCTCAGTAAGACATCACTGAGAACATTTACAGGGAACTGTTCTATGCATCCAGAATGGGAAATGTTATTTAAAAATCAATTGGTAAACAAAAGTCCTGAGTTCTGCACACAGAGATAGCTGTCTGCCAAATATGAAAGCCAAGGTACTTAGCTTACTTTCCTGTAATACCCTTGGCTTTCTTCTCCTCTGATTAAACGCAGTATAAGAGGCATTAGATTCACATGGGGGAACTGGAAACGTTGCTGCTACCTTGAGAGGTGTGTAATGTAGGTGTAACCACAGTTTGGTTATCAGGCTTTATCTAGATGGGGCAGCCAAGAGCACCCAGGCTCATGCACCCCACTCCTCAGCTGTGGTCTGTAGCATGATCTGTGCCACTATAGCTAGATTACTGCTGGTACCCGTGGCAGCACAATGCTGTATCTAAGTATAGGATATGAGCACTGAAATACGGATAAGGCCATGTTCTTAACTGTACATCTAATCCTGAGCTGATGTCAGTCTTTCAATGCAAGGTATGTGTAAGTCTTAAGTGAACCTTAGCCCATATGGCACAGGAGAAAGGGAAGCACAAGGCAAAGTTTTAGGTAACACTAAATTAGTTAACGTTTTTCAGAGGTCGGGTCTGTTCATTGTGCAGTGTGGGTCTGAGATATATACTGAGATAGAGGTTAAACTATCTTATGATAACGTTAAGTGGACAAGATAGCCAGACCATTTCCTAAAGGGATAACGTATTTTGGGTGCCTAAAGCAGGCATGGACTAATGAGTACCTGAGCTGTGGGAATTAACACTGCTGTTAGACTGGCTATAGAAAAAACAAACTAAAATGCACAGGCTGCTTTTAGTCTGCTGTGTGCACCTATGAGTTTATGGACAGCAAAAGTCTAGCCTGTCTTCTTTCTGAATCGAGTCCCTGCTTGCTTGTGTCTGCAGCCTTACTGTTCTTTGCTTGCTGCTTCTGCTCAGCTAGCTGACAGCTTCCCAAATCTTAGATGAGGAGTTACTGCTAAACTACAGAAATCTGGCCTCAAGGTGGAGAGCTAGAAGGAGGTGGTGTGGTTGGGTAAGCCCTACTTGGATTCATTCATGCGGTACCAGTAAATGTTTTGCACCACTTCAAAATTCAGGACAGTTAGTGAGAAAACACTGTTGGATAATGACAATACAGAAGCTAGTTTCACCCTGGAAAATTCCTTCTAGCTGAAAAATGAGGCCTTGTTGGTGCTTTCTGAAGAATGAAAACACTTCTTGGGAACGCATTGGTAACCCAGATATAAGCTTCCTTTGCATAGGGTGGCTTGGTCATGTCAGAGGGATGTAACGCATATCTAGGTCTAGTGGTGGATGGGTTGGCATGTTAGATTAGAGAGAAAACACCCTAACTCTTCCACATAACTCAGTTTGTGCTAACTACAACCTTGTTTCTTCATGTCAGTTTGTTATTGCTGCCTCCTACGTGTTCCTTAGCACGTTGGCCCTGTCATGGTCCCTCCTGCTGCTTCACATAGTTAGAAAAATGTATGCTCGTGCCTGCAGTAAAAGTACATGGTTAAACAGGGAAACTTTGGAGGTGTATTTATGAAGATGTGGAAAGACAGGATGGCTGGTGTAGTTGTTAGTTCTTGTGTGAAGGTGTGTGGGTATTATAATTGGGCTTTACTCTGGCTCAGTTAGTTGAGAATGGCTGTATTCTGTAGCTATTTTCACTTAAATTTTATTTTTCCTGCTGCTTATGAAAATAGTTACTGTAGCAAAATGCCACGATTTGTTTATCATACTATATTTCTCTTTAAAAGCTAGTAAAGAAGTCCTTCAGCAGTATTAACAGAAAAAAAAACTTGGAAAAAAACCCCAGTAACATAGGTCTTTTCAACATTGAAAGTATGTCATTACTGATTTTTGGAGAAATTTCAGCTAGGATTAAATTAGTCCCTTTGTCTTACTCTGTTCAGCTGCACCTTGGATTAATTATCGGGAGGAAAATTGCAATTTTGCCACGCTAGAACAGATTGCTAAATACCTAGATCGGTAGACCACCAGAGCGGAGATAAAAGTGGAGAATTAAAATCTGAGCATTTGGACATCCATTAGTAATGTGTATTCCTTTAGTTTTTAGAGGCCCTATTCAGAAGTTGAAACTCAGTCCTGAATAAGATGGAAGGAAAATCCTTGATCTAAAGATGTTAATAGTTTGGTGTGTTTAAAAGTCTACGGTACAGGGCAGTGGCAGTTCATACAGAGACATTGCAAGGAAAGTATTTACAATAGATTTGAGGATTTCCTCCAATTTAAAGACCTGAAAAGTGTGACTGATTTTTACTGAGCAGACCACCTTTTTCTGTATCAATATTGCAACTGAGCTGGGGGGAGGACATGAGTAGGGAGTTAGGTAGTATATCGCCCTGTGCCTTCAGAATGGGTATGTTGCTAGAAGGATGGAGAGGGAGGAGGAGGAGACCCTTGGGGATCATCACCCAGAGAATACGTTAGCTTTCTGATAGCTGTTTTGGGGGGTGGATCACTGTTCTGGTGGTTCCATCTGCTACACTGAATGCCCAGATATTGCCCCATTTTTTTCCTTCCTTTAACTATGAGTGCTGCTGATTCATTTGAAGACAGAGTAATGACAAATATGTAAGCATTCAGAAAGAGGCATCAGGAGTGCTCGCACTAAGATTTACATTGGACGTTGAGTCTTCACAAGGTGAAGCTGCTGGCATCTTTCGGAAGAGTGAAAGCATCTCCTCTGGCCAGTCATCCTGCTCCTTCTCCATTCTTCATGGCACACATGCTGCCCCTGTGTATTCACCCAGTGCATTTCTGAAGTCCCTGAATCTGTTCCTCTGACTCTCCTGCATTAATTCTTGTGGGAAGCTCATATCGGATAAATGAGGGTTAATGGAGTTGGATATTAAATGTTTGGTGATGAACTCTCAAATATTGTAAAGGAGCGATGGTCATCAGAGTGTTGCTGAACCGTAAACTTTGCAGGATGTAAATATGAACAAATGCTGAGGTGGTGGTGAGATTGTTTATTCTGAGTCAGGATGTGGCAGGGTCAGGCCACCAGAGTAATGTCTGGGGGTCACTGAGAACATAAAGGTAGAACAGACTGTAAAGAAGAAACACAACAAAAGAGGAGGAGTTTTTTAAGGACTAAAGAACAAGGAGAACTTAAGTGTGTGAGGAAGAATTGTGGAGAAAATAGAGGAAGGTGTGTGTTTTTGGAGGAAAACATCAAATGTTTCTAAAGAACTAAAAATAAGGAGGGTTGGCTAAAGGAGTTGCTATAAAACAACACAGTTGTGAGACTGAGGAAGCAGTTACTAAAGCCTCACACCCAGATGAGATCTAGCAAGGATGATTATCTAGGATGATTGTCTAGGAAGATGTTATTTGGCAATGATTTTAGGAAACTTTAATCATGTGTGTAATATTTCCCATGCGAGTGAAGAAATCTCTGTGTTCCCAGGCTGATGAGTCTCTTGGGGACATATACATTGTAGTCCCTGGCAAGGGAGAAAGCAAAGCTCTGTGTCAAGGCTCCTGGGTGCTTTGCTGTGTGTGTCAAAGCTTCCTAGGGAAGCCCCAGTATTGGGGAACATGGTTTTGGGGGCAGAAGGAGCTGTATAGCTGAGGCTGCTCACGTTCTTTCCTGCTATTGTGGACTTTAGGGCTCCTGGAGGAAAGTGCCTGAAGTTTTCAGACTGTTTTTAAAAAAAAACTGCATTACTTTTTTCAGCTTGCCCAGAGCAGTTGTCCAATGGCCTTGCGTTGAGCAGTGGGACAGCATGGGTTTGGGGTCATTGTTCTTGAGACACTAACCTTGGTCTTTAGATCTTTGGTTGCTCATCTGTATTTTAAACTGCTGTTACTAATCAGGTTATTCCCTGGGGGGAGATGATGTTTGCCACCTGTGTGTAGTCCTTTGCTTTGCAATTATTTCACATCTTAAGCAAAAATATTTCTTGTGCATTTGGTCAGAGGGCACCATATTGTCACTAGCCTTTTCCTAACACCCTTGCAACCAGGCATAAATGACATCTGCATCACTAATATTTATTAGTTTGCTGCACTACAAAGTACTTTATAGCCTTTCTATCATATATGTTTCAAATGATTCTACTTCAGCCAAACAAATTGTCCAGGCTTAATTTCCAAGAAATCATTGTCAAAACTGCTGAACCAGTTTAATTCTAAAGCACATATTTATACTGCGCTGCACAAATCACACCGCCAAGTGAGATTACAAATGGGAGAGAGAAAAGTTTAATCAGAAATGAGATTAAATTTGAAAACGTAGAGTGTTAGTGATTGCTGATGATGCTCAGACAGGGTGTAAAGTCATAGATTTTTCTTAGCAGGACTCAGAATAGCTCACTTAAGGAAGCTGAAGAGCACATATGCCCTTGTGCTGACAGCGGGAGAGTGCGGTGGTGGCCTGAAAACAGGGAGGCTGTTATTTGTAGCAAGTTGCTGCAATGTTGTGTTGTGGAATTGAGGTTAAAGCGGGAGGAAGAAAATAATTCAGAAGGGGCATCCTGGTGCCGAGTGGAGACATGGGAGAGGGAAGGAATGAACCAGTTTGTGTTGATGCTTTGGGAGGTCTGACCCACCTGCCCCCCGCACCTCCGAGGTGACTGGCGAGGGCTGTTGGTTTGTCTTGAGCAGCCAGGCAATCTCTGTGTGTCTTGACAGAAGGACGTGCAAGCTGAAGTTAAAGGGAAGAGGTTAGTAAAATGGGATTTCTCAAAGGATGCTAGCATCTCTGCCACGCTCTGTCAGCGAAATAATGTTGCAGTGCTTGCTGATACCATGGGTCAGTTTTAGATGTTACCCTTGCCCACACTGATCCGAGAGTTGCCTTTTTGTATCACTCCTCATGCCAATACGGTTGGATGGATTGTCCTTGTTCTCAACTGTTAACACACGGTTGTATAAATACATTTTATTTGTATCCACAGAGTTGTGGTAGAGCACATCCAAGCACCTGGTTACTCCATGTGAAGGAGCATGGGTCTGATACAGGGAGGAGCAGGAGGAGACAGCGCTGCACAGTAAAATGTTGTCTGAATCTGTTTTTCAGTAAAACTGTACACTTGACAGTGCTTCAAAGTTTCTTGGATACAGCTGTTGGAGACTTCAGCTGTAGGAGAAAATCTGAAGCTTGAAATGGGATGTTTTGTCTTTGGGGATTTTTTTTTTTATTTTAAACACTTTTTTGTTGTCTTTCTAAGTCACCTCTTAAACATTTCTAAATAGGAAAGAAGAATTGGTACAAACCTGCTGTCATTGACATATTCCCTAAGCTTCATGATGAAATACGGAAAGCTGCAAAAAAAATCCCCTGAGAAGTGAGCAGACCCCTGCCCCCAACACTTGCAAAGATTATGTGCTGGCTTATAATCACTGCAGGGAGAAGCAAGACATAGCAGCAGCTTCTTTTATTGCACATGAGCCAGGATGTGCTCAGTAATCTCCCAGCCCTGTATTAAATCTGGGAGACTTCTCTTCAAATTGCAGGCTGATTAGAAGTGCAGCCCAGGAACAGCGTTACCATCAGTTTCACGTGTACCATAGATTACACCAGCCACTGATAAACTGCTAGTGTGGGCTGCACTCTGAAATGCATGTCTTCTGGCTGCCATGGGGATCCTGATTCTCTTTAATTGTTTGTTTTTCATTAAGCATCAGTGAGATAATTCCCAATTTAAGTCTTGCGCTTCTCTGACCAGTTATTTCTCAGCTCTGTTGGTTCTACCTTCTTTTCTCTCCTGCAGCTCTTTGGTTTTGCCTTTCCTCCCGAAGTTTGTTCATCAGGCAGTTTTCTTGCTGATGGGTATCTTCAGCATACAGAGGGGTGTAAATTAGAGGTGATTTAAAAGGTCATGACCCTCATTTAAGGGATCTTCCAAGTAGCACGCAAGGCACTGCCACTTCTCTTTCTTGGTGCCTACTTGCTGCAAGGGTAGAATGGAGAGAGACAGTCATCTGTTCCTTGGTGGAGGATATCCGCATGGAAACTTAACCCATAGGGTGCCAATTGGGACCAATATAGAAATGGCATACACCATAGCAGGGCACTCACCACTTATCTGGATTAATACATCAGACGATGACAAATGCTGGGCATCTAAGTAACCCTGCAGTAGGCAGAAATGGTGAATAATCCAGCCTCAGGAAAGTCTCCTACCTTGTTTAAATCTTGGCACTCAAAGTTGTGCTGCTTTTGAATTATCTGTAAAAGCTGCCTGAAGATGCATCGGGTAAATGTGTTTGTCCCGGGAAAGGGGTGAAACGTCCTAGGAACTGGAAAAAATGCTTTTGTTCCTTTTCATACTTGTATTTGATATCTTGCAATATATGGTGTAATTGTTAATGGTGCTGGTTTGTAGCTGCAGACTAAATTTCATGTTCTGTTACTGTGGCTGTGTTTAAACGAACTAGAAAACTGGGGAGAGCAGTGGCCGGGTGCTCAGCAGGCCTGGCTGCTTCATACAGAAGTGAAGCCTGAAACAATGTGCTTAATTGGTTAAGAAAAGGTCAGAACTGTGATATGACACAACAAACTCAACCTTTCCTTTGCATATTGGTAGCCCAGGTCTTCTGAAATGTCTCTCCTTTTGAAAGTATTGGGTAAGCTGATGTTCATATATTTAAAAAGAAAAAAAACCCACAACACAACCAAACACAAAAAAAGCCCCAAAACAACTTCAAAACACACAAACAAAAAACCAAACCCAAAATTTCCTGACATGCAAACACCTGATTGCCTAACCGATTTCATATTCTGATTTTATTTAACTTAGTGAAATGCTAGCTAGGCGTAAACTAGACTGTAGAGCTGCTATTAAGAGCAAGTATTGCATTTGGTCTCTGAAACACTGGACAAGCTTTAAAAACCTTTACTGACTTTCAATATAGTAATGGTAAAATCAGCCCAAGGATTATGTTGTCACTTCTACCTAATGTAGAATTATGAAAGCATGTAAGGAGAGGAGCAGAACTGAAGGCCAATACATCATGTGATAGGCTTTGTGTCAGGCTGCTGAGGGAATGATGCTCGTGGAGGTTAGGGCAGAAGTGTTCCTTTGCAAGGGAGCAAATTGGACAAAGTGGCAGAAAACTCTGCAAACATTAAACGGAGGCCTCCAATTAGGGAGGAGGAATGGCACTTCCGAGGAGAAGAGGAAGCTGGTGGTCATAGCGTAGCATCAGCTGTGGGAAGGAAGGACTGTGTTGATGAGATAAAAACTTGGTGCTGTGGAGAAATCCATAAGTGTCCCAGAGGGACCCATTAGACAGTAAACACGGTATGTGGTCTTGCACTGGAATGGTTGCGAGAAGAGAGGGATGAATAACGTGTGGGGTATTCAGTTTGTTGATAGTATGCCCTTAAGCGTAATGATTGCTACAGTGCTAAAGTACATGCATAAAATAGGCTCTGATGTACTGTATATATTTTCTCTGTAGCCATAAAGAGGTGGCATTGTTTGCGTATAACAGGAAAATGAAAATGTCAAGGAAAATCTAAAGTGCTGTTGCTGCTTGGGAAAATGGTTAGCTTTGCATTAACGGAAAGGAGAGTCCGTCACCTGCATCAGCATGGATCTTCTCCTTGGTTATACGTGCTGTTGCAGTGGCTTCCAGAAGCTCTAGTGTAGAAAAGTACAAATTCGTCTGTAACCTAAAACTGAGCTCTTACACCAGGAGTGAAGCTGACTTCTAATTGTGTAGCGCCAGTACAAATTGGATGGGTTTGAAACAGCTGGCTGGCATGTGGGTTAACCAAGCCATTAAAAGCATGGCTTTTTATTGTGCTGCTAGCATCCTATGAAGGACACTTACTCAATTATTTTCTTTTCCTCCACTGTCCCTAGGAGCATAGATATAAAAAGAGACAGACTGAAGAGTGAGACAGTAATTTTGTGGCATTACAAGGACTCTTACTTTGTTCCGTTCTTTCCTTCTTTCCCCTCAATATTTTGTTCTGCATCTACTTTTATTTCAAGTCAGTGCTACAGCTTCTTGCAGAGGACACCGCTGAGATGAGGTGACCTGTGCGAGTTAAGTGTGGCAATCAGCATGTAGCAAACTGTGTAAAGGGATGAAAATTTTGGCTATGGACAGCAAGTTTACAAAATGTCTTTACAAGAATAAAATAACACTTGGATCTCGAGAGCTTTATCAAGTATTGAAGAAATTATTATCCTTACTCCATGCCTCAGTGGAGCTGGTAGCAGAGACAACAGCAGTTTGGTAGCTGTAAGGGAGACTGTGTGTGACCAGTACAACCCAGTACTGTAGCCAGGAAACTATGGGGTGGGGTGGGGGGGGCAGCGGCGGCTCATTTGAAGACCCCATAGGAACTCTGTTATATGTTTTAGACTATAAAATGATATGATGCTTTGTTATTCTGCCTTAAAAGGAAAAGGTGCCAAGCAGATCCTGCTGAGACTTGAACTTGTAGTTCCACCAAGGCTAGCTATTTAAAATTAGACCATTTGACCAAACGGCTAACGTGAGGGCAGCTGATTTGGTGTGTGAGTTACCACCAGCATCCTATGAAGGGATGTGGTTTTGTGATGGAAGGTTCTCACTCGCTTCTTGTCAGCCAGCCAGAAACGGATTATTCTAGAGGAACAAGAGATGGACCCTGGGCTTTTGTCAGCTGCAAAGCTGTTTTTCTCTGGTTGTCAGCCAGCAGCCTGCTGCGCTGCTACCCTGTTCCTCAGCTGGGCTTCCTCAGACAAATTAAACAGCAGTGATGATGGAGAAAGAAGTGGCAGCAGCACTAGAAGATGGCCCTCAGATTCACATTTGCTTAGCGAACCAGGAGATCCTGCAGAGTTTTATGGGGATGGAAGTGGCAGTGCTTAGCTCTGCTATGACATGAGATTTCTCCCCCCGCCCCCCTTTTCTGTTACAACTAAAATGGGAACTGGGCTACGCTCCAGACCTGTAGCCTGTGGCATTGGACTGAAGAGATAAGAATTCACAGAAATGTAGAGCACCACAAAGTGTACAAGAAAAATTGAAATGACAAAGTTCTTAAAGTAGAACTTCCATAATTGGAAATGTTTCAAACTGTTTCATCCTTTCAGATAAATGCAGTCAGCTTTCATGCTCCTTTCGTATCTTCCCCTGCCATGTATGCAATTATCAAAAATGTTTGTTTAAAAACTTCCCTTGCTTGGGTTTTGTGTTCTGCGGGAAATCCTTAGAGCCAGACTGAGTGTGCGCATAGGTGTTACTGCCTGGAGGTCTGAGCACAGCATGCTGATGTCTTCTGTCTCTGTATCTCAAGAACTAGTTGTATATAGTGGAGCAAGACTTGGTGTTTACAGACACCCACAGCCCATGTAAGCCACGGTCATTTTGTATGCACAAAACATACACAGTTGTTTGCATTGAAAAACAAGATATTGCCTGTTTGCAAGTGGCAGATACAGAATTTTGCATGTGTAAACTATTTTGTAGGCACATTATTCTGTTAAAAGAACTGCTTGGGTGCTAAAATACAGCTACCTACTTCATTGGCGTAGTTTTCTGATGTATGGGGAAAATGAAAGATGAGCTGGGCAAACATCTTTATCACCCTGCTGTGATCCTCCCCCACCAACGCCAATGTTTGCTTTTCTTTGAGTTGTTCTTGCAGTAACTTGACAGCATTTTGGGGAAAGAAGTGGCACTTGGCACAGAGAAGCCCTTAATCCATCGGGGGGGGCCCTTACAACTTCAGTAGCAATGATGATTTTGCCGCTCCCTAGTATTGAGAGTAGGTGCTGCTTTGTTGTGTTACAGATGTGTGTATGGCACTGGAGTATTCACAGGGGTCATGAGTCAGAACCTGTAGGTTTTTACATTCTTTTAAATTCTTCAGTTGCTTCCCCTTTGCCAATGGGTAAGTTATTTGACTTCTCGTACCCTTAGAAATGGTCTGTCTTACAGTGTCACTTATCATAGTTTCAAAATAGCATTACTAATCAACAGGTCTTTCCTTCATAATAAAGCTGGCCAAACACCAGGAGGGATGAGTAAGGCATGATCTTGGCCCTCTTGCGATGTATCATAATTCCTGATCCTTTCTCCCCTTCCTAGAAAGCAGGATTCTTGTCTAAGACCAGCGTTTAGGGATGCCTCGCTGGGATGTGCTCAAACTTCTATTGCATTCCTTTTACTATTGTTTTCCTTGCTCTTGATCCTGTGGTGTTGGGTAGGATTTAGAGGATCATTGAGAGAGGAGTTCATGTGCACAGATGGGCAATGCTTACTCCTGTATGGTCTCCATCCTGAGTAATGCTCCTTTGCTAGCAGAAGATAAGAGAAAGGATAATGTATAAATTTGCTAGATCAAGCTGATCTGATGAATGTCATCAGTCTGACAGAGCTCTTGATGACAATTCAATAGCTGGAATAGATTCAGTAAATTTTCCAAGCCCGGTAGCTCAGAATACATTATGTACTCAACTATTGCCGGACTCCCGGCATTGTAGCTATTGACAGTTGTGTGAAGCGAGAGACGCTGTGCAGTTCTGTAATGTCATTCCATGGTACCGTGATTTACATTACTGGGTGTAAGTGGGGCTATCTGTTAGAAATATAATGCAATTTTTTGCTTTTATATCATAATAGGAATACATCTAACACCCGTAAAGACTTCTTTATTACACATGCTCTGTTTTATACAATACATGCATACAGACTAGCATACGCTTTTTCCATTGCACTGCAGGACTCTACAGGACTCTGCCTTATTTAAGTCTCCAGCAGTAGAAAAATCATACAACCAGGTTCATTAGGCAAGGCCACACTTTCTTGGTGGGGGATGGTAAAGGGAGGGAGGAGGAATGGGAGGGTGAAATAACACTGACATTTATGAGTGAATAGATGGTAATAAATGGATGTTGTAACATGAGGCACAGTGATACTCTTCTCCTTTTACTGACATTCAGTGATGCTTTGAAGACAGCGGGAGGCTTTGCTTTGAATCTTGAGCATATCAAAATTAGATAATTAAAATTTTTTTTGCCTCCAAATATACCTTATCCTCAAGCAGTTTTTATTAAGGATGCTAATTGCCCAGACCCTGACTAATGCAGGCTGTACTGTGCTGCTGGATTATTCTCCTTTGCATCTTCTGAAGTCAGGCAAGGCAAAAATTAAAGCAGAAGATGTACGTACCCCTTTAGTGCTTTAATATTGTAAATGCCATTGCAAGTGTCATTTAGCCTGAAGCCATGGCACCAATGGACAGCTTGCATAGTTCCTGTGGTTGTATTCCCTATTAGTACATACGAACCAACAGTGTTGTGGACGTAATATCTTGCATACCAAGGAGTTGGCTACAAATTTCTTTGCTCTATATCTTTAATGTATAAGCACATTGAATATATGCGTGTATAGCTAGATATCTGAATTGGGTCACAGTTTCCATGTATCACTTAATATATTAACTTCATTAGTTATGTAACTAAATCGTACGGTATAGAGTGGAATAGCTGTCCTGCAGTTGATGCCCGTGTATGCATGCCCATCCGATGTGTGGGGGACATCTGCCTTCCTATTCCACAGCAAACAGCTGCTTGGCTGTTTGTGTGTGCATCTCGGATAAAAGGGACTCTAAAGCATAAGTGACAGTCTGCTGCATGCTTTCTTCCTTTGGTGCTTTAAGGCAGCCTTCAGTTTTCCCTTTTAATTTTTTTGCATTACTAAATATAATCTCCTAAAATATCAACACTTTCTAATGATTTTTTTTCCTCAATCAAGCCTGATTTCCTTATAACACTTTAAAAATCCTCGCATTTATTTGGTTTATCTGTTTCAAGTAATTCAGTGCCTCTTTAAATAATGAATTAAATGCTTGACCATTTTCTTCTATATTACTTTCATTGGTAAGGAAAGAGACTATAGATGTCTTCAGGTGAAAATAGTCTACAGGGCAGCCTTGTTTATGCTGGATAAGAGCCTGGAAATCTTAACTGCTTTCTTCACAGACTGTAAGCACAACTAACTTGACGGCTGTTTATGGATTGTATCAAGTTCTAGCTCTTCAGACTTCTTGTTACTTATTTAGATGATTTTTTTATAAGGATGCAGGATGATACCATAGCATGCACTATATATTTTCATTGTCCTCATAATTTACATTTCAGTCTACTTTTGCTTTTATAAGCTCTGCCAGTTTAACTGGTGACATATCTTGCAGCTTTTTATATGGAGAAGAAGCTAATTAATATACAGCAGCAATCCAGTTCATTGGCTGATGATACACAGCAGCTCTGCTCGGTACCCACAGGATCTTGTCTGGATTCCACTGACAGTTTAATCATAGGATCATACAATCATAGAATGGTTTAGGTTGGAAGGGATGTTAAAGACCATCCAGTCCCACCCCCCTGCCCTGGGCAGGGACACCTCCCACTAGACCAGGTTGCTCAAAGCCCCGCCCAACCTGGCCTTGAACACCTCCAGGGATGGGGCAGCCACAGCTTCTCTGGGCAACCTGGGCCAGGGGCTCACCACCCTCATGGGAAAGAATTTCTTCCTAATACCTTTTGTGTCTTTGCTCCTTGGACGCCCTAGTATTGCCATTTTTTTTGCTGCACCCCTCAAAGGCACAAATCTTGTACTGCTGACTATTTCTTTGTTAGCATAGGGGTGACCTGGGAGAAGAAAATTCTTGCGTGCAGTGCCTGTTACTGGGCTTACCAGATGGAACAACTTGATCTGAGAATGAAGATCTGGAAGGTCCTTATTTGCCCTTGTCAGAAGGACTGTGAGTCCATCATTGCAGCATGTCAGATTAGCTTCATCTTGAGTTGGAAGTTCAGGAAGTCAGAAAAAGTTAGGGTGCTTGTGGTTTGTGGAAGAATAATTGTCCATCTTACCCTTATCTAATTCAGTAGCCTACAGTACATCTTTCAAGTTTCAGGACAAGATAAGCTGTTTTAAAGAAGTGTCCCTCTTATTCGCTTACCTGAGGTACAGCTGTTGGGTACAAAAAGGCTTGAATTAGTGCTTCCATTCAAAGAGCAGCTTTGCTCTGTGTGCACGGAGTGATAAGCGTGTCTGAAATGCAAACTTTCAGAGGAACTGGGATCAGTCATGTACTGACGAAGGTGCCTGTTTGCTCATAGAGTCTAACTCAATTAGTCTTAATTTGAACATCTTAAACGGCTAATGGCAAGCAGAACTTCTTGTAACCCTGGCGAGGTGAGTAGCTATCAAGAGACTGGTCAAGTTTTATGGGGGACTAAATACACCCTACCCACCCCCCTTGACTATCAATTTAAGTGTGTCATGTTCAAGTCTGTAAGGGGCTGAGCTGCTGCAGGGAGAATTCTCATCTATTTGTCACTTATTCCAACTTGTATATTCTGCGAACCCTTGCAGTAGCAGTGCCTGTGGTAACAGATCTATTAAGTTGTGTTCTAGAGAGACATTAGAAATACTGTTTGGGTCTCTTTAGCCTGGAAAAACGAAGACTGAGCGGGGGGATCTTCGCAATGCTGATAAATACTTAAAGGGTGGGTGTCAGGAGGATGGGGCCAGGCTCTTTTCAGTGGTGCCCAGTGACAGGACAAGAGGTCACGGGCACAAACTTGAACATAGGAAGTTCCATCTAAACATGAGGAGGAACCTTACTTTGAGGGTGGCAGAGCACTAGCACAGGCTACCCAGAGAGGTGGTGGAGTCTCCATCTCTGGAGACATTCAAAACCCGCCTGGACGCATTCCTGTGCAACCTGCTGTGGGTGACCCTGCTCTGGCAGGGGGTTGGACTAGATGATCTCCAGAGGTCCCTTCCAACCCTCATCATTCTGTGATCTCGAGAGCTCTACAAACCACCAACTGGAAACCCTATATGTGATATCCTGTAGCTTCTGTTCACTGCTGGTGGACTCCAGCTCCAGGCAAAGCATGTGCCTTACAGGTACAGGCTTGGGTGTTTCCAGTCTGTGGTTAGAGTGCTTTTAGAAGTTAGAAAAGTCTTGCTGGTCAGTACTGGCATGCTGTGAACTAGTTCTTCAGCAGTGCAGACGGTAGGATCTTGCCACTGATATTTATGATTTGCTTATGCCTGGAACTCACCTTGTGCAATGACACAGTTGAAGGCTGAGAGGGAGGGAGGGATCAAGACTAAATTCTGTTAAAAGCACCTTGTGGTCTACTTAAATAAATATATTCCTAAAATTGTGATCCTCTTCCTCAGTCCTGTTTTAAACAGAGAGGGAGTTTGGAGAATGAAGGTACATGGGTGGATATCTCTGGATGTGCTTGGTCAGTGCTTGCAGTTTACCTCGAGCCTTTCAGATGAAAAAACACTATGAAAGAGTAAAAATACCATTTAAAATAAAAAAGACCTGTTTGGAAGATACAGCGTATGTCAATGAGCTAAACATCCGGTATCTGTGCTTAGTTGAAGCCTTGGGGACAGATCCTCAGCTTCCAGAAAACTGACTTGGCTGGGGCTTTGGGGGAGATGAGTGAGGGGAAGGCAGAGCTCTGCAGGCACTTTGCAGTGAGCACAGGTGAACTTTTGAAGTTGAGGAGTGAGCTTTTTATGTTCTGATTGCTCTTTGTTATTTGTCATTTCTATTGAGTCTTCCCACTGGGTTGGTATTAGCTGTATAAAATACGTCTTCATGAAGGTGTAGAAATGTGTCATAGACTCCTTTTCATTTTGCTTCCTAAAAAGCACTGCATGCTGGGCAAAGTAAGACAAAGTACTGTGTGTTTACAAACTGCAGGCAGAGACTAGAATAATAGGATCTTTGTGAATTATGCTGTGTATAGTTTTAGCTTCTTAATAGAGGAGCTTATCTTGAAACCTGTTTTGTTCATCAAGCTGATACCACACTATCATTTTTGTGGCAGTTTCGGCAGACTTAAGATTGAAACAGAAATGGGTATCTCTATAAAGTCAGTAATGGGCCATATTTAAGAGTTAAGCCATGTCAATTTGGTCTTCAGCTACTAACTTCAGCATTCTTAATGACCATTTCATGCTGCTTCACAAGGTATAGGGTTTTTTTTTATTAAGGATGGTGGGGAGAGGGGAGAAATAATGTTGCTGGGGCTTTATGGTTTGTTTTGGGTTTTTTCCCCTGTGGTGGTTGGGCAGGGGAAAAAACTTGCCAAGTTTCTAAACATGTCTGACTTGGCCTTGCAGACATTGCTTCTTGTTATGTCGTTCTCTATTACATTAAGAAGCTCTTGAGTAGCTGGTATCTTATCCCCAAGGACACACCTATAATCAAGTCCCTTTCAACCTTTTTGATAAAATAAACAGACTGATCTGTCTCTTACTGTCCGTTGTGAGACAGTTTCTCCTCTGGCCTTAAAACAAATAGCATCTGGATTTTTTTAATTTATTTTTTTTTACCCATGTCATCTCTGAATATGAACAGGAGTTCTAACCATTCCAATAACAGTCTCTGTTCTGCCGTATGTAGTGGTGGGAATAGCTGCTGTTCTTACAATTTCATACATGCTGGAAAGCCTTATTTCTTTGAAATTGCTCAGGTAATTGATGTCTTATTACTGTTTGGTTTTACTGACCAGCATGACCCATTAATTCCTCTTGACTTCTTTCCTTACCAGCATCTCCCATTCCACAAGTACTCACATGCTTTCTAGAAAGAACATTTAGCACGAAGTTGTACTAAAATACTTTTTTTGTGGGAGTGGATGTGTGCATGTCAAAGCCTTCCAGACTGCTGGACGTGACTGGCCTTCCTGATCTTCATTTACCAGTTCTCCAAACACTTGTAGTCACTGTGTTTAGGTTTACTCCAAATGACTGATAAACACGATGCTACCTGGTGTACTTATTGCCCCTTGTTGGAGAACTCACAATAAAACTGATTACGGCTCCTGGATGACGACCATTGTTGTGGAGCAATCAACTTCTTACTGCTTACTTCAAGTGTTGTATTTTCCTTATAGCTTATGATACCAATTAAAGAATTGATGTTAAGGAATGATGTGCATCATTAAATCAAACCCCTTAAAACACTCAAAATAGCTCACATGTGTCAAGGTCAGTTTTTTCAAATAGGAGACAATCCAACCTTCTATGAATTACTGTCCCATAACTCTCCCTCTGTTAAATAGTTGGGCCCATCTTTCCTTTTTGTCGAAGACTTAGTCCAGAGCTAAACAGCTTTTGTGAAGCTGAGTCATTTCATTTGCCTTACTTGGCTATTGGTAGATGTTATCACTCTTCAGAGAAGTATTAAAATTAGTACAAGCATGTCAAACCTGTCCCAGGGTGTTTTCAGGGAGTTCTTGTCGTTAAACTTTCTGAGCTGTTCTTGATTGCAGTTGCAGTATGAAGTACTTCATCTTTCTCAAGTGATACAAGTATATCCTCCTGCTTCTTTCAAAATGTAAACCAGAAATATTTACTAAACTTTTCTGTCATTATTAATAATTTTACTTTTCTTATGCAGTAATGGGCCTATGCCAATGATAAAAATCTCATTACACTTTAAAACAACAACTCTTTATCATACTTAGCGCTTCTGCTGTGGATTTTCCCTAGTGTCTTTTGATTCTTCACTGAGTTATTCCACTTTTTATAGTCTCTCATGTGTATATTGACCACCCTCTATTAATCTGTAAGTGGCTTTTGTTTGGCTCTTTTTTTTAATTTTGAACTGCTGTCTTTGCTTTTTAGCTGAAGCAGGATGAATTTTTAGTCTCCAGTTTCCCATTTCTTGCTGAGAGGAATGTTGGCTCCATGTTAACCATATCAGAGGTGATAATGATAAAACTGCTAGATGGGAATGAAAGAAGACAATTGGGAGTCAGAGCAGCGCTATGTGCAATTGACCCATTGTACGTGATAGCCCAGTCTTATCTAGCTGTTAAATTCTGATGCTGGATAGTGTGTAAAATATTATTTTAGAGTAAATCAACTTTTAAGAAGCTTATTTTTTTTTAACGTCACCTGAAAGAATTCATTTTAACTTTCATGGGATTTATTGGAAAGTTAATGCTACCTTTGTGTTTCTCTAAATTCCCAGCCTAATCTTTTTCTTTTTTTCTAAATGTCATGAGTATATGCTTAAGTGCTGTTGACTTCCCGTGAGAAACTGATTCCCGTATCACTTTCAAAATTGTAACAATCCACTCTTGCAAATTGTTGCTTTTTAGTGTTGAACAGTCAATTGTATGTCACTTAACCACATGGCACACAAAACCTGTGCAAGGTGGAAGTGGATCTTGCTCTAGGCTTGACGATATGTGCTTCTTGTTCACAGGTGTGTATTTATTTGGGATTTGGGGGGGATGGATACTAGCTACTGCAGAAGATCAAAGTTGTACCAGCTTCTGGTCATTGGGAGGGCTTAATCTGATGTTATTACTCAGTCAACTGGATTTTTATAAACTTTGTGCTGTGGTTGTGCCCTCAAGTTCAGAGGAAATCTTGTCTTATCTCAGAGGGAAGCAGAGCTAAAGACTTCTGCCTTCTACAAGCTGTTTCGTTATGACATGGACCGTGAAATTTAACCTTTTGCTTGCCAAGCCTTAAGGCTAAAACCGGTTCACTTGTCATGTAAGGGAAAGTTTGAATATAACTAACTGGTATTCTGGGAAGGCTTTCAGATAATGTAATGGGAGGTGTCATCTAGGTGAAAGTGTTGAACTATATAACCTGCATTTTCTTTGGCTTTTTTTTTTTTCCTTCCCAGTAACAGGTCTGTTAAGGAGGCTAAAAAAGGCGGAAATCCGTTTCTGCTGGCTGAAGCAGTAAGTGCTAGGTGAAACACTTCCTATCTGGAAGCCACTCGTATGTGTATTACAATTAGTTAGCAAAATGTTCCCATGTGAGATTTCTCTGATTATATAGATTTCAGAAGTTGTGCTTTTACAATTTCACTCGTCAAGGTATTGCTTTTACTGCAGACTTAACAGGTTTATTTCTGGCTCCAGCAGAAAGCAATTACAGCAGCTACTGAAATACTGAGTATTGAACTAGAACGTTCAGCTTCAGAATTTCTGGGCCAATATTTTTTTTTTTTTGATTTGTGAAGCAGAATTTAGTGGTGTTATACCAAGATGAATTTGATTTGTGGTAGTTTGACTTAAAAATAAAACAACAAAAAAAACCAAACAAAAAAAAAAACCCCAAACCCCAAAAAACAACTCCCAAACCATGGTTTGAGGCTTAATGCACGTCAGGGTGAGTTTTGTTGGGATGGGATGTGGGGTATTTTTGTTGGCTTTTTTGTGGCTGGTGTTTTTTGCTTGTTTTGTTTGGGTTTTTTTTGGTGTTGGTGGGGGGGGGGGGGGGGAGGGTTTGAGACCTGGATTTTGGTACAGCAGTGTGACTTATTTTCACTTCTTATGTATGGTGCCTACCTAGAGAGCTGGTGGTAGACTCGTTCCTCTTAAATCAAAGGTGAGATGAAATCTCAGGCAAGGATCCTGTTTTCTGGTTGGGTGTCCAATTTGAATTCAGTCTTGTATTCACCAAAATCAATGGCAATGCTCCTATTAGCTTTCCGGGCACACAACTCTTTATGGTTTCAATTGCAGGCTAGCCTGTGGTTACCTACCAGAACAAAATGTTGCACCAAACACTGGATGAATGCTCAAATTTTTCTGCAAACACTAATTTCTAAATGCGATTCTGGTTTTCTGTTTCATGAGATATTTAAATGGGGCATGCCTATTTTAGCAGATATACCTGAAAGAAATGCCTTTTTTTAATAAAACTACTGCTTGGTGTTAATAGAAACCAAATTTTGGCACTCCAGCCTGACTCTGCCAACTTGCAGGCACTGGGTGGTCTGGGTGGGTTGAAGCCAACCAACAGCAGAAGAAGAAACTCCAAGTACCAAATCCTTGTAACACACTGCTTTGGGAACGCTGTGGGACTGATGCTTGCATCCATTGCTCTATCAAATGAGTCAAGCACGTGGAAAGCCTGCCTTTAGCTGGTTTAAACAAATAATTGAAACATTTCCAAATATCTTTACTAAAAGCTGAGCTTTTGGAAAGAAACTGTGTCTGTCTGCTATGTTTTCAAACCTTGGGTTTTATTTTGACTGCTGTGGGCCATAAAGACACTGATAACACTGTAATAACACTGTAATAATTACAGGTTTTAATCCTAGTTACGCTATGTACCTCTTTAGTACATTGGGAGAACTTGACCTCACTGTCTGTTTTCCATCTGTAAAATGGAGATAAGGATGCTACTCTGTTTGGCAGGGTTATTATAAGGGTAGGTGCTTGAATGTGTATAAGAGGATATTAGCTGAAAAAGAAGCTTAAAAAAAAAAGTGTAGGTATGCCTATATGTCATGTACATAACCAGAAGAATTTGTGTTCTTAGTTTAAGAGTGGGAGTATGATAGCCATACAGTCTCGTCGCAGGAGGGCTGAAAATGAGGTTAGATGCTTTTATAGAGAACTCTGTAAAACTCTCTTTTTTTATTAGGTGGTAAAGCTGATGCTTTTTGGTACAGAGCTCCTTGCCATGTTCCCAGTAGGGGACTGATTCTTCACATATCCCTCTGAGTGCATAGCCACTTAGTAACTTCCTAGGCTAAAATGTTTTCTCCCATCAAAAGCTTAGAGCTTTTGTGTTGCTGGTTGTTTTGTTGTGTTTTTTTTTTTTAAGAGACCCTGTGTAAGTGAGCTAGAAATATCACCAGTAGCTGTGATTCAAGTGGAATTCCTGCTGCTAATTACACAGGCTTTTTGCTAAAGGTAGTAAATAGAAATCATTCACGGGTCCTTAGAGGCCTAAAAATCATTCCGTATTCATGGTAAATATATCAGGGAGCTTCATAAGAGAATCATTTTAAAACAAAGCCTGGTCAGCTGTTTAATAATTTACTGATAGTGATAGCAAGGAGAATATCTAATAACTAGCAAGATTGGCTTTCAAGTAGAAAATAAATTAGTGTTAGAGGAGTGTTGTTGTTTTTTGGTTTTTTTTTCAAAGAATCATAATTACCATTAGAGAAACATTTGGTTACCGTGTCAGTTCTTGATTGCTTTACAAACACTTACCAAGGCAAAGACACTTTATCTGATTATTTAGGAAGCTGCAAAGCCAAATGTATTCACGGGACACTTACCTGAAATGGGCAGCACTCTTAATAGTTTTATAGAGTCCAGCCTCAAAATATAAAAATCTTCTATTGGACTGGGTGCAATATCTGATGCCAGCCCATATTCGCTGTTCTGACATGGGAGGGGACACTCTGTGACTTTGGCCAGCTGTATTACAGCTATTTTGCTTTATTTTTAAAAGCCCCATTTAGAATAGCTGCAGGAATTCAATGGAACCTACAGGCTTGCACAGAAAGGCAAGTCCTTGCTGTAGGATATATTGCGTCTGCTGATGGTGGTGGCTTTGGGAAACCCAGATTACAGCCTGCAGAAGAACATGAAGGGGGGGAAAAAAGGAAATGTGAGCAGGCCTTGCCTGCATCCTTCAGGCCTTGGGTCTGTTTTGGTCCAAGTGGCCAAAGTGAGTTGGCCACGGAAATGGCAAGCCCAGGGTGTTTTGGTAAATTTGGTTGTTACGGAGGGTTTTAGGCTGTCAGATAGGGGAGATCAAGAACCATAATGTGGAAAATGTAGGGAGATGAGGGCTTGAGCCCTTGTGCTACCCTTGAGGGTTCATCTACAATGGCTGGTTGTGTTCATCTTAACGGCTTTAGATGGACTGTGCCAAGGGGTTGGATGGTCAAAGGGAGGAGGTAAAGGTGAATTAATTAGGAAAGGGTACGTGGGGTTTTTGAGTTTCCTACGGGTCCTTGGTCTCTAGCACCATATTGGCATGAGGGAGAAATTGTTCCCTTGTTTCCAAAGCCAATAAAGCTCTGCTGTGTGATACTGTGTTCCTGCCTCTTCTACTAATGACCGTTAATGACGCAGTGCTGTAGCATTGAGGGGAAAATATGGCCTTAATCAACCCTGATGAATACTTATGTCTCGTAAAGAGATTAAGTGATATTTTTTGAGGAGGGAAGAGCAAAGATTCAGTAATTCTGATTTATTTTTTTTTAATGGTGCTCTGTATTTTCCAAATACTTGATAAAGCTTATGCTTAGCTGTGGTGCTGCAGCAAATTCCTAACAAAAAAAAAGTTTTGTATCATGTTAGCTTATAAATTTCTCTGTAGATTTTTATTAGATGAGCTTCATGAGTAATCCATTAAAAATGGGCACTTGGTTGTTTACAAGTTTTCTGTGTAGTTTTCTGTAAGTTTCTATGCTTTCCTGAATGAGTGCATAATGGATATGACTCTTTAGTCACAATTCATTGGTGTATTGCTGGGGTTGATGTTTAGCATGCTGTGCAGGAGGAAAGGCTTACACCTCCTGCAAATACTCAGTTGCTTTCTTTATGTGGGCTCAAATCCCTCAGGTACAACTCATGAGAATAAGTGAACAATTTTATGGTTCTGTGAGCTAACGCACATCATCATAAATTTTAACATAACTGGTTTATTTTTAAAATAATTTCTCCCTTTTGCTAATGTTCTAGGCCTTTTTTTCCTCCTAGAGGCCTTCTTATATTGATCGCTTCTGTGGTACATTCATGTAGTGACAGAGATGCTGCTTTTATCTGCAGAATGGAAGTAAATAAACCTGCTGGAGGTTCACAAGCATGAAGTGCTGAAGGTTTTTTGCTGTTCTGTTCTGACAAACTGTGGTCCTGTAAATTTGACAAGTTGGGCCTGTTGAGAGTACTCTTTGCTGACCTCCATTCTTCACTGATTAACTTAAATAGCCTTAACTGATTTTTTTGTTTGTTTGTTTGTTTGGGTTGGGGTTTTTTTTGAGTTGGGAATTTGTGAAATGTGCCGTGTGGAATCTTAACTTTCCAATTAGTATTCTGCAATTTCTTGGAGGAAAGACAGTGAGGCAGTGAAAAAACTGCCTGTGATTTTTCATATTGAGTTTGATGTGTTGGAGGGGGGAAAAAAAACCAACTTTCAGATATGCTAGTCAGAATTAAACTTGCCATAGTGGCTGATTCTTCCTTCTACCCCTAAAAATCAAGAGAAGGTAAGGAGGAAATGAAACCACAGAAGCAGAATTTATATCAAGATAACTGGAAAATATATATGTACGCTGAGGATAATAATTACATTAATAGTCACAAGTTAAACAGATTTGCCTCTGAGTTTGGTGTGATGTAATAAGTCAGGTATTCTTACGATCATGCTTCATATTTCTGCTTGAGTGTCTCTTCTTAACAAGCTTTGGCTGCAAGAGCACAGAATTATATTCTTACTAATCGATTACTTGGCTTGTAAGGAGGAGCTGTTTGATTGGCTTTATTGGAGCAGCAGGGTGTGATTTAGAACTGCTAAAGTGAATGCTCAGTAAACTGAGGACATAGGAGACGGTGTTGGTTACGCTGCCCTGTCGCCTTCTGATAGGCCTCACTGAGTTATTAATCCCATCTATTATAGTCATTTCTGATGGTCCCATTGCTCTATAGATATTGTATACATAGGGTCTCTGTGCCCAAGAGGTTTCCATGTCCAGGACTGGTATGTGATGAGGTGGCTCAGTTTAACCCACGCTGAACTCTGATGTCGTTAAGAAACTGAAACTGAGGTTCAATGTGCAGCTGGTGGAGTGGGAGAGGTGTAGGACAAATCAGTTTGCTCTAAGATCAAAATCATCCCCCATGTGCACTTTTGTTTTCACCAACTCTCCGGTTCATATGGCGCAACAAGGCTCTTAATTTAGTTGTTTGAACTGGGATGAGCCCTGGCAAGAGCCAACTATAAGATGGAAGTAGTGTGGAAGTTCCCTTATTTTTAATGAATTTGCTTGAGATATAGAAAATAAAAAGGGGGAGAGAAGGCAGAAGATAGTGCGTTGAAAGGGTGTAGAAGAGCAAAGGAAGAGAGAAATTAAGATAAAGGAACAGGGCTGGGGAAAATGTCAGGTTGAAACTCTAGAAGGGGCTCTGAATACTTGGGGTTGTTTTTTGTTTGTTTTTCTGAGGTACCTCTATTGGCTTCTCTTCTCTTTGCTGAACTAGTTATTTATGGTCTCTGACAGCTGAATATTGGAGTGGTTTATTCTTTCCCTTACAAGCAGAACACACGTCGGTAGAGGGCTGACTTAGAATCATAGAATGTGTTGGGTTGGAAGGGACCTTTGAAGGTCATCTAGTCCATAGACTTCTTCCCATATTTGGATACAAAGCTGAAGCACAAGGTTTAGGCTGAGGTTCTACTTTCCTCAAAGAAAAAGATCAATGACAAAGGATAAATACTGTGTGGAGGAGAAAAAGACTTTCTTTCAGAGGTGCTGGTGGTGTCACCCCTGTTTTGTCACTTCCTTCTGGTACAGCAGTAAGTGTGTTCTGTCATTACACCTGGAGATGGGGGAAAGCTCCCAAAAGCTGGAAAGTTGCATTTGAAATTCTCTTTGTTTGTGATTGTTTTTGCAAATGTAAGTGACCCTGAAGTGTCTAGACCACGAATTTTTAGAAACATTCATTAAAGCAGAGGTCATGCTGCCACCTGCTCCAGAAACTGGGCTTGCAGTAATCTTTCACTGGAATGCAACTATTTGGTCTCCCTTCTTTATAGCTGACAGATTTGATGGCTATTTCTGAACCCAAATAGATTGAAATCTACACTGATACAGTACCACTTTCAGATATTTTTCTGAGTTCTCCTATTGCAAATAGGAATCTGTGAGATGTCTGAGGTAGATAGCAACAAATTTATGTCCCCTACCTGGAGGAGCTGTTCCTGTTTCTTGTGACTAATGAAAAGGAACCTGCTTCCCCATTTAATGGCAGCATCCTCTGGAAAGTTGTGCAGACCACATGTAACCAGCTGCTTAATAATACATATGTAATCCAGATCCCTATTTCATAGTGTCAATTCAAGAAAATTTTATATCAAGCAAAACCTGTGCGGAAGCTTTTAATAAGAAGAGTGAGTGGTGTCAAGGACTAGTGCTTGGAATGTATCACAGAAGTGATGAAACCCAGGTAAAACACGAGTTATACACATTCAGTGCTTCGGAAACAGCTAAAAATAATAGAATTAGTGGAAAAATATTCTACGCAGAGAAATATGCTCAAGGTGTTACTGAGTCAGAAGATGGCAGTAATGACACCAACATCCCTTGGCTTTGTTCTTTACCTTGAAAATAAGTTAGACCTAGCACTGTGAGATTCTAAAACAGTAAAAGCTCCGGGTGATCTGGAAAGCATTAACTAAAACTAAAAGGTTGACTAAACGAGCTTCCCCCTGCCCACTCTGCTCTTTCAGGGGCAGCCTTGTCCTTCAAGTTTGCTTTCAGCAAACATCTCGGTGGCTTCCTGCAGGATCTATTCTGGGTGTTAGGAAAAACCTCTCTTCCCTCCAAGACTGGCTGAGTATCTGCCCCTGCTCTTCTCTGCAGTCTCCCTGGCTGTACTGCTGATGTGGCTGGGGCTGATTTTTTTTTTTTCCTGTCCCTGTCATCTCAACCTGTGCACGAGGAGCTTCTCCAATGAGGACATTCAGGTGTTTTCCAAAGGGGAATATTCCCTCTCCCCAGCAGAGGCTTCCATCCACCTGGAGTCAGCAGCCAGCATGAAGAGCCAGGTGCTGCTTCTGCTGCTGCTCAGCCTTTTAAAAAAAGCACAATGTGTATATATAGTAAGCTGCAGACAGGCAAACTAAATGTTGTGCATTATAGCTGTCTCTGCAGTTTCATTAATTTTTATCTATAAATTGAGCTACAACCACAAAAAATGGTGTTTTCTTTTAGAAAGGCACTTATTGGAGTGCTCTGACCCTTATTCTATTATATAGGAAGATGAAGAGTTTAAGTTCAAAATTCACTGCTAATGGAGAAGAACCATTTGGCTGTTTGACATTTTCAGACTGTTTCAGTGTTGTTGCCTTGCTGTATCTCTCTACTTGCTTGTGTCTATGGTATTAATATACTGCTTTTCCATGATAGAGCATTGTAGAGATAAACTGCCAGATCCAGGCCTTTTTGTCATTTCCTGGAAAGTGTCATTGTGTTAGTGTATAAAGGTGAACTTGTATTTCTGAATAATTGATGGCTGGTAATTAGGTTTTTTTATCTTCAGAAAGGAAGGAACTTATTAATGAGGGTGATGCATAAGAGATCAACGCCAATGTGTCTGACATCGATTAATGATTTCATTGAGCAACCAGATTTTTAAAAAGCAGTGGGTATCTATTTTGCGCACACAGTTACCTGCAAAAGTGCTGATAACTTGGTGGGAGTAGAAAACAGACAAGGTACCACTCAGACTACGGGCACCTGGGCAGAGGTCTTCTACCCGATATTCGCTGAGTTGGCGTATTAACTCCTGGGTATTTCAGGTGATGTGCGGTTGAGGTTTAGGTTTCTTTTTTCTGTGAGGCTGGGGTGTCTGTATGTGCACATGTGTAAATATGGGTGAGCCCACGTGGAGATTTGAAGGCAATGCTGAAGACAAAGTTTTGTTATTAATAATAAAATTTGAAACTGGGGGACAGATGGGTGAAGAGGCAAGTGGTGCCAGAAGAACAGCACAAGGTGTTAAGTTTCCTTTCTTTAACCCACCTCTGCCCACCTGTGACAACAAAAATTTAACAGATCACGTTCTGGACCAAAATTTACAGTGCACAACATAAGGAAGTAGAAACTTTAATCCACCCTTTGAACTTTACCTGTAACTTTCACCCATGAGTCCTGCTGACTAATTTGTAAGGAAGACACCTGCATCATAGGTCGTTCTGTAACGAAAGCTGCAAACTGTGTGTGTATTTATCTGTAAGTACATGCGTACTGCTTGCCCTGGGGGAGAAAAAATAGTTTACTTATATCGGATCAGACTGATCTTGATGTGTACTGGACTTCTCAAAGAAAGATGAGCATCTCTTTATGCTCCCATTGGTGTGATGCTGTGTAGATGGAGCAAAGTTTTCCCAGCATCTCTAGGAATCTGCCTGTACGCGAGCGGCAGTCATGTTTTGGTGACCTGTGCGCCACTGAAGCAGCCTGTAGAACTGCAAAAAGAGGTTTTCCTCTCCTTAAAAGCAGCACATGGGCTGTGGAGTAGCAGCCTGTCCCCTTTATGCTGGGGGTATAAGAGATGGACACACTACAGGGGACTGGAGGAGTTCCTCCACGGTTCTATTCTAGCCTGGTAGCAGGCTTGGATATTTACGGACTAACTTGTTTGTTAAATACTTCAAAAATATACATATTGATTCAAGTATTCAAGTCCATGAGCTGATTTTTTAATAGCTTTTCTTGGTTAAATGCATTTGGGTGTCATAATAGTGTCTTCAGCTGTTCAGCACTCCGTTTTCCAGGGGCACGCTGTATCATATGCAGGTGAGTAAAACTCAGGATTAAGGTTTTTTTCCTCTCATCTGATGCAGTGAGGGAACAGTTCTATGGAGTCAGGAAGTCTCGAGTGCCAGGCTCAAGAAAACTTCAGAGCTTAGGTTAATGATTGGGGTTTTTTTTTTTTAAGCCACTTGAGATCTTGCTTGACTTATTAGTAACAGCAAAATAAACTGTGATAATGTACACTAGATGGGGTCAGATTAGAACTCTTCTTTTGACCTTTTTATAAAATAATGTTGTATAGGAGACATTAGCCCAGAAAGGTAGAGATCTAACAAGACAATGTTACAGGGGTTTTAGTTCTTTGTGCTAGCTTAAAGGCCACAGATCATATATAAACATATACAGTCGTGTAATTTCTCAGTGTCAGAGTTCTGGAGCACAGCTTGTCTTTGTCTTGCCTGATGGCTCATCACTGAACCAGTATCATGGCCCTGTTTGAATTTCAGGGGTTCCCTTGGCTGTAAATGAGTTATACTGTGATGATATGTCTGTTTATTTTTAAATCATACGTTCCTGATCTGCAGCATGTTTTCTCATTGCCCTTCTCCAGCAATGCAACTTGTTTTTAGTAGTTGGATTCCATCCCACCACTATACATCCTGTCCTCAAAGATGATGATGTTGTCTGGAAGACTATTTCAATCTTCCTGTGTTGCTAATATTTATTGACTTTCATCATCAGAGTACTCTGTTAGAAGCCAACTAGTAATGTTAATGTAATAATTAAACTTTAACAAGGCTCTGAAAGTACCCGACTGCTAACCTCATGTACCTATAATCTCTGCTGGCAGCCCAGTCTTGTTGCCTTTCTCTTGTAGGGCATTTCCTTCCTGCACATGTTTTCTGTAATATTGTGTGTTTTCCCATGTGCTGTTCAGTTGGATGTTCTGGTAAAACGTTGACAGATGTGACCTGATCACATCCATTTTGTTTACAAAATTACTTGTGTGTTGTGGGAGTTTTGGGTTTGTGTTTGGTGGTGGTGTTTTTTTGAGGTTGGATCTATCTAATTTCCACTAGAATATCCACATTGTATTTTCAACTATTTTTTTTGTTTAGCTCTACAACTTTATTCCTTCATAGTTTCTTCTACCGAAGGCCTTGTATACTGTGGGAAGACCAGTGGCCCCAGAGTTCATGCTGTGCTTGTTCAGCAGTTAGATTATTGCCAGCTCAGTCTTGTCATTAACTGAAATAGTCACTTAAGGGTATGGGGTTCTTGTGCTAATATCTGCCTAATCTTAGTTTATCCTGTCCTTACTGCAGTCATCCTGCATCTTTTCGTATTCTTTGTCTTCCTTTCTCGCAAGAAACTATTTTTTACTTCAGACAATCTTTTATAAGTTTTTAGCCTGATTTAGTTCAGCTGAACGTTTGGCTTTACACTATTTGATGTTTAAGACACAGTTGTCTCTTCTGAGCAGTCCTCTTCCCAGATTCTTGTAGATTGTTTATTTCTAACCTCTTTCTGCTTATCCGGTTAGGGGTGAGGATCCTTGTCTTCTACCCCTCTTCACCTTGCTTATGATGCAGATTTTTTTTTTTTCTTAGGTTGACACCTTTGCTTGGAAGAACCTCTGCTTTCAGCTTCCTAAGTTCCTTAGACCTCAGTAAATCACCTAGTCTACCCAATTTTTGTCATTCTGAACATGAATTGCACGCTTGCTTTTGTTTCTTCCCTTCTATTTAGTTTATACAGAAACAACTGGTGAACGCTTGATTTGGGGTTGGGTTTTTTTTTTTACATTTTGTTCTTTGCTACTGTTTTCTTCTCTCCGTAGCAGCACCATCTCTGTGTTTCAAAGCTCTGTGTTGTTATTGTCCAAGCAATTTGCATTGATACAGAACTGTTCCAGCAGTTCCTGGCTGTGCCTACTGCGCTGGCTGGATCCTTTTTACTACCAAGCAGTCTACTTAGTGCCGTTTTCTTTCTCCTTGCTGTTCTGTTGTCTGTTTTTCCGTTATTTCTAACTGTATACTTGTTTGTGACTGTCCTTTTACTCAACAAAAGCCAGTGGCATGCTGTAATTTTTGATGCTGACTCCTGAAGAAAGCACCATGTGCCATCAGTTGGAGGGCTTTTTTGGACTGGGGGAGTTTGGTTATGAGTTGAGATATTTGGACCTTTTCTCAAGCCCAGCTCTGGATAGGGATGGTGAGGGGGCAGTTAGCAGTAGCAAATGGATGTTTTCTCCATTATGTGAACTTGGCTATCAGGGTAGTGCTCTCACTTGACGGCACAAGGGTTGCAATGTGCAATTCTTCAATGGTGACTTCAAAATGTCAAGCTTGGCCCTTCAGTGCTAAAACCACAAGCCTCCTCACCTGATGAACACCACAGCTTGCCTTTTTTTCCCTGTCTTTTCTCCTTGTTGAAGGCAAGCTGGTTCGGTGGTTGGGGGGGGGGGGCAGCTAGACATGTGCTTGCAAATACCTTCCTTCTGTGGCCTTTGGGGTGGCCTGGCCCCTCTGCACAGCGCTTGCAGTGATGCAGGAGCAGGCTGATGTATTTCTGCCCCAGGGGCCTTCACAGAGGCAGGAACCTGTCCCAGGTCAGAGACTGTGTCAGGACGGGTCCTGAAGACATCCAGAGCCCCCCCTGAAAAATCATCTTCATACTTGGTGTGTGACTTGAGTCTCTCAAGTATTTCATGTGAAATGCAAACATATTATTTTTTTTTTTACATTGTGTATTGTTTTACATACAAATCGGTGTTAATGCTATAGTTCCCCTCCTGGTTTGTGCCAGGGCCAAACCAAAAGGGACTGGAGCACCTCTCCGATGAGGAAAGGCTGGGAGACCTGGGTCTGTTTAATCCGGAGAAGAGAAGACTGAGAGGAGATATCATCAATGCTGATCAATACCTGAAGGGGCAGGTGGCAAGAGGATGGGGCCAGACTCTTTTCAGTGCTGCCCAGTAACAGGACAAGGGGTAAAGGGCACAGACTGGAACATGGGAAATTCTGTCTGAACATAAGGAAAAACTTCTTCGAGGGTGGCAGAGCATGGGCACAGGCTGCCCAGAGAGGTGGTGGAGTCTCCTTCTCTGAAGAGATTCAAATCCCGCGTGGATGCGTTCCTGTGCAACCTGCTCTGGTTGGACTAGATGATCTCCAGAGGTCTCTTCCAACCCCTGCCATTCCGTGAAAAGAAGAATAAAAGCACGGGGGGAGAGCTCTTCCTGCTGGTAAGGAGCCTGTGCGGCCGCTCCCAGCGCTGCCGGCCGGGTCCCTGCAGTCGGGCCGTCTCCGAGCGGCTCATCCCTCCCCGGCAGCGGGGCCGGCAGCCGCTGCCGGTGCAACATCCCCCCCTGCGGGCGGGCCCCGCCGCTGCCGCCGGGGCGGGGGGGCACACGGGCTCCGGAGGGCGAGGGGGAACGGGACACAACCACAGCGAGGGGAGGAGCGGAGGTTAACTGGCACTAAGAGCAGCGTTAGGTCTGATAAGGAAAACAGTTTTATTAAACGAAAAGTGCTCTGAGTAAAAGCGTGCCCGGCACCGCTGGAATTTCTTTTGCAAGTTGAGTTACTGTCTGAAAGAATCCCCCGTTGTGTTGATGATTAAACAGGTGCTTTATCCTGGTGGTCACCCCTTTCCTTTTCCTAAGCAAATTCGAGCTTAGATGGTTGATCAATATGGTTATGTCTCCTATTTTGTGCTTTTTTTTTTCTAAAGAAGTTGCCAGTGGAAAGCAATTTTTAGAATGCTGCTCGAGATTGTGTCTCTGCCCGTGTATAAAGCCTAGGAGTGCAGCAGCACACGGTGTGATTAGGTATTTAGCAGTTAACTCTCTCGAAAGTAAAGTGAATAATCATGAAAATTACTATTTTCAGCTGCAAATGCCGGTGAGCTGCTCGTAACAGCCGCTCCAACAAAGGACCCTCTGAAACCTGCAGTTTCTCACACGCCTGGCTCTGCCAGAGGGTCGCTTCTTCCCTTCCCATCCCCGTGCCGCTCCGCTTAACGCAATTCCCTGCATTTACTCTCCATCTCCGCTGGAAACAGGGCAGGAGCAGGAAACCTCGATTTGCTGGCGAGATGCTGCACTTCAGCCGCTGCCGAGAGGAGATTTTTGTGTGTGCAGCTGGGCTTGAATAGGAGGGGGGCGGGGGGAGAAAACCAGCCCACAACCCAGCCCCCGAGGAACCCGTGGGAGGGGGGACGGGGGTGCTGCC
>VWZL01006004.1:794623-855812 GCA_013396915.1 Stercorarius parasiticus | reverse complement strand
CAGCCCCGGAGCGGGCAGGGACGGAGATGTCTCTGGGAAGGCGGCGGGGGAAGGAGCAGTCTTTATTAAAAGTCGTTTTTTCCGGCAAGGCGTGGAGCCCCGGCAGCGCTCGGGGACTGCGGGAGGTTGTTCCGGGGACCCTGCTGGGGCTAACGGGGCAGTATCGGCATTTCGGACTGGGGGGGCTCGCTCCTGGAAAAGTTGGGGGTGGGGGGATGGAAGCATCGCCTTTATTCTTAGATTCACGACATCTGAGTCCGTTCTGTAGTCAACAGTCTCTCCGAGCGCAAGGCAAGGAGTTGGGTTCTGAGGATGCTGCTGCCTTTTCTCTGCCGGGCGAAGGGCTCTGGGGCTGCTTGCAGAAGTTGGAGCAGCTTTTCTCCCCCCTCTCACATCCCACAGCTCAAGTAACTTTCCCGGGGGGGGTTGGGGGTGTCTCAGCTACACGGACTGGCTCCTTCCCAGTTGTCACTTTCTCTGATGTTAAGGAATAGTTTGCTCCCTGGCATGTGTACATTAATAGTAGCCAGCTATTTTCCTCCTACTGCAAGTTCCTTTAGGCGTAGTTTGAATTACTTGAAGATGACAGGTGCTCGTGGAGCTCGTTTTCTCCTCTTGGGCTCTATTGTAGGTAAACCAAAGATATGTTGTGGTTCAGTTTTTCCCTTGGATCTTTTCATATGGCATTAATTTTCTTACTGCAGTTTTTCTTCATATTAAAAGATAAACAGTTTTAAGTTTTTCTTCTCTCCTGACTTCATATACCTAGATAAGTTGGTTTTTTTTAAAAATAATTTTTCCCACCTATCTGTAAAAATTCTGTGTGCAACATTGCTTAGTTAGGGGTAAATCTTAGTGCTTGAGACTTGGTTTCATACCTCCAAGGTGCCCAAGTTTAGTTCCTCTTAAACAGTGGCAGATGACCGAGAGCTCAAATGACTTGGTCTCGCAGCTTTAAACCAGCAATAGGGCAGAGTGCGGGGGATGCTGAGCCTGCAGCCAGAGCACTATATATACCTTTAACTGAGCTCTTCAGCGCAGTATATGGCTCAGAAGAAAGTTTGGGGTGTGAAGGGCCGGGTGGGTGCAGGAAACCCCCGGTCAGCTCGGGGAAGAAGATGGTGTACTCATCCCACCACCATGGGATCTTGTTTACATTGCTAGGCAACTGCACAGATCTGCAGATTTATTAGTAAGGCTGGGAAATCTAACCTAGTTAAATAGCTGCTTCGTTGAGTAAGCAATATATGGAGTTATTTTTTTTTCTCTTTTTCTCTCTCTTCCAACTGTGTTTTCGTGTTCTCGACACTTGTCATATCAATTGCGATTAGATCCTCGGCTTTTGATGAATCATTTAGCCAGATGCTTAGGAAAAAGTTTTCTGTGAAAATGGTGAACTTTTAAGGGGGCAGAAAACACTTTGCATTTGAGGGAAATAGCAGTATAATATAAGCTATGTGAGCTAAACACGTGCAAGTTTAGGGATTAGTCAGATGTCTTAATTATTTTCAGAAAGCCATGAAAATTTTCTTTTAGTCATCAGTGACCATGAGGCTTCCTAATCACTAGTTGTCACGTTCCACCTCCTATTTTGGTGCACTCCTTACCATTTAAAATAAGAGAAGCTTCTTTGAATAAATAATGTTTTCTGAGCTGCTTCTATTAATGAAGTTAAAAGAAAGCTTTCTCCTCTTAGACTATATATCTGGCATGAAGTGTAGTGGTCTGGACTTTGTTCATATAGCTGATATTTTTGTGGTAAGAAGCGAAGTTTGTCGGATGCACTTTGTCTCTAACATTTCAGTGAAGTTTGGAGAGGCTCGTTAATGCTGTCGGTGCATTTTCGCATCTTCCATCAGGTGGTGCTGTCTCCATAGCTATTAGGATGCAAATATCTCCTGTCTTTTTCTGATTGAATTATTTTTTAAAGCCTAATACCTTTATTCAGCAGCCTTTTGTTAAACACCCCGAAAAATCACTGTACAAGAAGTTTCCCTGTGTTTTTTGATTTATTTTCTCATATCGTAGTTGGGCTAAGAAGTAGGAAGCCCAAAGTTAAGACAAAATGGTATTAAGTTCCTAGCTGAGTTGCACAGCTGCTGCTGCTTTTTCGTATTATCCACAACATATAAAATTAGAAATAATACAAAGTGACGTCAGAATGCTGATGGCTTCTTCCTGGAAATACCTAGTTTCATATTGAGGGAGCTGGTTAACATTTATTTCTCTATCTAATTTCTGTATTGCTCTATAACTCTTCTCCCCAGCAATTACCTCCAGTTGCCTCCAGTCTCTGTGTTTGTTTATAACTGAAGGTATGCTTCTGAGGTTCTAAACTTTTTGTTAGCTTTAGGGTCGGCTACTAACTTAATTTCTCTACTTTCCCATAGAAGAGAGAGAAGTAACACCAGTTATTTCTAATATTATATATCTTACTATAATTCCTAGTAATTGTCGATTCTTTCAGGATTTAAGAAATTGAGGAACTTTGCTTATGGGGAAGTTTTCCTTAAAGCGTATGTGCAGTTTTTCTCCCACCAAATGTGTGGAGTATTCTTGTAGTTGCTGTGCGCTTTGCTACGGTCTGTTTTGTGTCCATTTTTAGCACGACAGAGCGGAGAATAGAGAGATTAAAGTCATTTGCAGCTGTGAAAAAGCAGTCAGGGGGAAAGTAGGACAGTGGGTTTACATTGGTTCTGTTCACCTGAACACCAGATTACTTTGCCATCAGAAGAAAAACAAGGGTCAATGTTTGCTTTAATTTCTCGTTATCCTGCTCCTTGTTTCGCTATGGCAGAGCTCTTGAACCTTTGGACATGTAGCTGTTAGCTCTCAAAGACTGCTCCCACATTAGAAAGTTACGGCAGCTGATAGTTCGTTACCCATGGTTTGTCCGGGGAAGAGGGAAGAATGAAAGGGCAGCAAACTGCAAGGAATTTTTTGAGGGAAGATTAATTCATTTACTAGGAGTTCATTCGCTCACAGATTTTGCTGTCAGTAAATTGGCAATGAAAAATGGATCTTTCTGAGTAAGCCACTCTGTGTGGCAATTGTTAACAATGCAGCCGTTTAACTCAATAATCGCTTTTCACTCCCTCTGGGGAGCTGTTAGCACGACAACTCAACTTTATTTCTCATTCCTGGCTGGCTTGATTTGTTTTCTAATACATAAACAATTAATATTAAAAAGGTGATGTTGTGAAACTTCCTATTCCAACAGTGGCAAGGAAAGGTCAGTGTGTGTATAAAGGCGGTTTGTGAATCTAAGTGATAATCGTTCTCTCACAAATGTAGAGCCCTTCTTTACCACCCGCCCTTCTGAAAGCCACTCAGCTTTGCCCTTGTTTAATTGTACTTTTTTAGTCTGTTATGCTCTATGTGCAGGCCCGCGTGCTCTAGCTTTCATTAATATTATGGGAATGATTTGGGACACTTACTGTAGAATATTACAGTATTTTTTTTTAGAAGGCACCATCATCTGTTACCATGGAAACCCGTATAGTGGTAAAGATGTAGGTCTGAGGCTTTGTGAACCTTGAAAGATATGGGCAAGGGTTGTTTCTTATAGGAACAATTACTTTTGAATATAAAATCCAGTTAAGTGGAGAGAAGAAAAGGAAATAAATTGATCTGTTCAGCATCGTGCTGACAATCCCTCTTTTGAATAACATTCTGTATAGAAGGATCAGTGTCTCACTGATTCTCTCTCTGTATGTGTATGGGGTTTTTTCTAAGCTCATTATTTGTCATAATAGTTGTTTTATGCCTCTGGTAATTTTCATTATAATTTTATAAATAAGGTAAATGAGTGCATATTGGCAGGTATTGTTCTTTGCTTGAATGGAAATTGCTGAATGTAGAATAGAGGTGTGCAATGTTAGCATCGGAGCTTAAATATTTTGGCAATGAGCAAATTTGAGACTGACTTAATGTGGCCCTAATATTAAAAAAAAAAAAAGGCAGATGCCATCTGAAATCCCCCTGCCAGAATCTGGTTGAGGTATTATATGGGTTTGCTCACTAATGCGATCAATAAAAGCAATAATACTTATCTGTTTTGCCATAGAAATGCTGAAGCCTAGTTAACATTCATAAAAACTCTTGTGATGTTTGGGTGACGAGCAGCAGGAGTGCTGTGTGTATTGCTATATAAAGCTTATGTCCTTTAGAGAGAGATGTCTTAATTTTTTATGGAAACTGCTTCAGTCTGTTTCCTCGGTGTCTTGTAATGCCTAGAGAAAAATATGTAAAGAAGCTTCTCAAAGGTGCTTGTAGGTACGTTCACAGCGGAGGTTTTCCTTGTGGAGAATTTAAAGAGGAGCAGCATATAGAGGTCCTTTGCTGTTATAAACTGACCCAAGTTGTAGTCCAGACTTCCTGCTGCGATGCTAGAAACCTCCTGTTGCCTCGGTACCAGAGGGCTCCACTTCCACAAAGAACGGCCTGTGTGTTGACATTTCTTGGCTCTGTGGTGTCATTCTTGAGAAGAATACGGTGCGCCTGGCTTTTATGGTAATTCTGAATATTTTATGGAGCAGTATTAATTAGCTCATTTAAGCCAGTGTATTTGGCCAAGAGTCACTCTTTTTTTTTCTTTTTTTTTTCTGATACTATTCATGTTTCCTAGTTCTCTATTTTTTTTCTTCTGATGGTGTGCTCCCTGTTTGTGCTGGCTAGTGCTGCTGGGATATCATTTCATTTAGATGTTATTTGCTTTTTGGGGGAAATTCTTACCTGTCTCTTGACCTATTGCCTTCTTGACCCTGTGTTGCCTCTTACTTTTTGAATGCCGCTTGCTCTTTCCAGGCAGTTATGAAAGAAAAGAGCAACCCTATGTGCCCCAAAGCAGATGAGCAAAGAAGGTGAATGGTGTTGATGGTGTCAGTAAAGGACATCTTACAACCTGACCCTGTCTTCCTGTACACTTGTAGCTGCATAACAAGCAATTGCTTCTAGTGTTCGTTATTGTAAGCTCTAAAGATCATATCTCTTCATGGTGGAAGAGAATTACTATCTCTTAATCAGACTATACATCACTTAATCAGATACACTTGTTTTTTTAATACCGGATAAATACATCCCATCTATCATATCATGGTTCAGAGATGTCGGATACTTTGCAAGCTGGATGGCAGGGCACTGCATGCTCCAGAAGAAAATGCTGATAAGCCAGTTAAAGAAAACAAGGACTTCTGGAGAAAGAAGACTCTAACTGTTGTTTAATGGCCACAGTTAAAGATGATGTAATTCTGGGGAGTAGAAGCATATCCACCTGTGAACAAGGCCTGGTAAATAGGACAAGAAACCCCAGGAAGAGTAAACCTACATAGTGCTTGGTGTCTTCCGGTTTTCTTGTTTTCTTTTAACTTGTGCTTGTAAATCAATCCAAGGCCAGCTGCTTGATTTCTTTTTTTTTTTTCTCCAGCTAGATCTCCCTGGGACTGAGGGCTTGGGAATTGAAGCCAACGGTATGAATTCTGCCATGGCTTGAAGTGGTGCAGCTCATATGGTTAAAGAATGATTAAGCTGCTTGTGAATTTTGAGAGGATGGGACCTGGCTCTTGTTCCTTGATATTTTTGAGTTGATCTCACAGAAAGGCTGTGGGGTTTGACAGCTGATGATGTTGTGTGGGCACAGATCAGTGCTGCAGCCTGAGCCGACCTATGGTTATGCAAACTTCTTATTCAGCTGTGCTCTTTCCTTTGTACTGGCAACGCTTAAAGTATCCCATATCTCATGTTTTGTTAGCTGAACTGTCTTCAGATCCAATATAACAGAGAAAACAGTTTACCACATATTTTTATACACATCCTTGTCATAATCTCAGCTTCATTCCTGGATAGTGACTATGTTAAATCACTGGGAAGCAGCTCTTGGCTGCTTATACAACTGTACGTTAGGCAAAGGAGGGCTGTTTCACCACTTTTCTCTGCAATGTTGTAAAGGACAACATCAAGAGTATTACAGTTTAATAATCCAGGGTTTATCCATTTTTATGTTGGGGATCAGTCCTTCTCTCTTCAAATTTGAAGAAAATATCATTACCTGCTTGAGTAAGAGTAGGGCTACACACTGTGCTGGGGCTGATGTTCTTGAAATGTTGTGCTCTTGACTCTAGTACTACTGAATTTGCCTCTGTTACTGGAACGACCTTAATCTGCATATGTGTGAATCTTCATTCCGTTAGTATCGACTCAAAGGTCAGTTCCTCAATAATGGAGGGAGAAGCTTTGCAAATAGCGGGGAAAAAAGGCTTAAATAGGCAAATAGAGCAATTGTGTGCAGTGTGCTTTCAGGTTCTCTTTTTAATGAAAAAGCACAGAGTTGAGAAAGTTATTGGTGCCACGTGGGTTTGTTTAGTTGATAATGAAGGTTGGTAAAAGTGTTTCTTGTCAGAAAGCGTGTGTGGCTGTGACCACCCCTAGTAGAAGTAGGGTGTGAAGATGAAGTGAGGGAGGAAGACAGGAATTACAGCAGTTAGACTGCTGCGTAGATGGGTCTTTTTCCTTTAGAAATACACTTATTGGAATTGCAGCAGTATTTGCTGGATAAGCAGAAGAGCACTTCTGTCAGCAAGATGGGAAGCTGCTGTGCTTGATGGTTCATTTCTCCAGAATAGGGATTTTCTGTCAATGTGCACCCATTTACGTGCTGGCAGCCCAAATCTTATTCTGCGTTTCTAGGTGCGAACTCAATGCTCTAATAGAAATGGTTGTTGATGAAACTGTAAAGTGGAATGTATTTCCACCACAATTGGTTGCTTCTCTGGGAAATATTTCAAGTTTTTATATTTGTTCAGAGGTGTGTGGCTGAAAGAGGCATATTTAAAAAAAAAAAACCACAAAACCCAAACACAAACAAAACAAAAAAGCTAAGCCAAGAGGCTGTGTGTATAACTTCACACTTGGCTGTGTTGGGTTGGTGTCAAGAATTTTTACTACTTTATTCTCTTTCTTTGTTCCTAAGAATTGAAAAGCAGCAATATAAATGTTCACCAGCTATTTTCTAGTATTTTCCATGCAAGGCTGCCTGTTTGCAAGAGGTGTATGTACCTCCATTTCTGTTCTAGCACGGGGACCTGCTTGATTCAGCTTTTAGCTTTGGATGCCTTTGGAAGCTGGCTGAGCAGAAGAACTTGTTGCCTTTCTTCCCATTCTGGACTCGATAGGCAATTGTCAGTTTGTAACGGTATCAAGTCATCTCTCCTAGTGAGCATCTTTAATAGAAAGTCCCTTTTTTCCTCCAGGTTGTTTATTAAATCTAATGTGATGGCTTTATTGTATAGTAACTTTGAAACATCTGAAGAGCCAACTGTGTTAAATGCTTCAGAGGCACAAATGACTCATTTTTGTACCCTGAAGAATGTTTTCATCTTGCAGTTGTACAGGAGAGGAAAAAATAGAAGAAATGGGAGCAGCGTTGCAGCCAAGTAGCAAGGGTGGGAGCTGATGAGATGCCGGCGTGTTTGGTTGGGGGTTGGTCATGGAGAATATGATGGGAAGTGAGTGTGATGAGATTATAGCAGTAGGAAGAGGGAAAGGAGCAACTATGAAAAGAAATAAGAAAGGTAAGAGGAGCCTGGCAGGATAGAAACGGTGAGGAAGCAGACATAAAATGAAGCTCAGAAATTGGCTGCTGTTCCTGATGCTCGCAGACTTGGGAGGTGGCTGTCACTGCCACCGGCTCTGTCATCTCCCTCCCTGTACATTAACTGTCAACCAAAGTTATTGCTAGACAGCTCATTGCTGCAAGTTTTGGTCCTTGGGTGAAAACATGGGCTGCAGTGCCTGGTGTTCATTGTCCTTCCTTAATTTTACTGTGACGCTTTCTCAAACTGGTTGAGTGTATCTCTTTACAAACCAAACTGATACGAATAGTTTGAATTTACGAGTAAGCCCTTCTAAGTTTGCTTAGAAAAGAGTATGAGCTTTATATGTTAAATTTGCCAGTCACTAATATTTTAAGAGCCTAAAACACGATGGAACCAATTTTCCCTGTTGTTTCTCTAGCTCAACTGATACTTCAGAGATCTGTTCCTGTGTTTGCACTACAGTTGTGTGCTGTTTATTTCAGTAATGAAAGGAATAAGTATGCAGAAGGCAAAGACTTTGATGTCTGTCCTCTGAAATACATTGCTCTCCATCCCTGTCTGTACCAGCGCAGCTCATCGGGATAGCGACTGTGCCTGGGTACCTCAGCGCATCCCTGGGCTCAGTTTGGAGCCCGTGCCCAGCAGCCCCGATGTGATGCGCAGTTTTGCGCAGCAGTCAAAACCAAATATTCAGAAGTCATCATGTCCATCAGCAAGCCAAAGCCTTTTGATGAGCCTGTTGCTCATCTTTTGCTCCTTTCCTTCAAAAAAAAATTTTTTTGAACTTCAATGTTGGTGTGATTCAGGCCTTTTCATTGCATTATTGGCGCTGACTAAACAGGACGTGACCTTCTGATAAATTTGACTTTCAGATTGGTGCCTTCCAGCTCTCTGTGCTCTGGCTGTTTGTTGCCAACACTGACTCATTCCCTTCAGGGCAAATGGATCTCTCAGAGGTGCCCTGCAGCGCTCTGCTCCCATCCTGCCTGCAAAAGGCAGGTAGAGAAGCAGCGATGGCCGCTTTGCTTGCCAGACAGTTATTTCGTGTTACTCCTGCATAAAAACACAGGCAGATAGTTATTGCCAGGGATGCTGCTGACTGTTCGGATGCTGCCCAGTTGAATTGGAGCAGCTATTTAATTTTTGTTGGGGAGGGGGAAAAAAACCTAAAAGATTTCATTAAATCTAGGACTAGTTGAAAAGTTTCCACAAATGTGATCTGAAAATCAATTTGTAGCAAAACAGCTGTTCAAAACCAAGCAGTTGCTCTGCAGTTCTTGAGATTCAGTTATTTCAGCATGAAGGGGGGGGGGGGGGAAATTCCATATGATCTAGTACAAAATAACAGGTTTCAATAAATCTTGTAGGGTGTCTTAGGTGTGTACTTCTAAAAGGGATTTCTACTATGAAAATGTTGGTCAAAACACTGTTCTGGCTTCCTGAATAAATTATTTTTGTTAGCAATGGGGTCGCTGAGACAAACAGTAAATATATTTTTATGATGAAAAATGGGAGATGGTGTATGTACTAACAAATATCAGCACGTGGTAGCAATAATCAGAGAAGCGGAAAGCTTGGAAATAAACAAACACGCTGTCTCTGTTGGCACAGGGATAACCCTGGAGACTGCCAAGGCCAGAGCCTGCAAAAATAAGAAAGTATAATTAATTGTCCTTAAATGAACCTACCAAGCAAAAATAACCCTTTTAAAGTAAATTCTAAACTCTGCATCTTTTATTATAAAGCTTTGCCATGTGCCAAAGTTTTTAATGTTCTATAATGTGCTTATTTACACTTCTGCACGTGTTTAGTGTAAAGAATTAGCATACGATGTATAGCTGCATTGGACATCTGTGTTACTCTCGTGCTTTGATGCTTTTCTAGCAGTAATACAAAATTATTTCTCAAAATGGCTGAGAAGTAAATGTTTTGGAACAAAGTCTTGGTGGTGCTTGAGGGTCATTCAGCAGCTATCTATATTAAATCACTCCCTTGTTTAATTTAGAAGAGGCTTTCTCATCCTTCCAGTGGTTTCTATGCCCTTGTTGATGTAAAGAGCTCTTGTGGTGAGAAAGAAAAGTGTTATTTCCTTCCACCCTCCCAAAAAGCTTTGTGGTCATGCACTTCTATTGCTAACAGAATGCTAAATAAATGAGAGAGAGTTTCAATGAAAGAAGTACTAAATTTCCTTGTGTGACTTAGTATAATGCCCAGTGGTTACTGACTTCAGGGTGACTTGCAGAAGTTTGGGGCCCAGAGAGTGCAGGAAGCAACAGAAACGTTATCAATATGGAGTACAAGTTTGGAGCGTATCCTGCTTTCCAAATTTCTGAAGAGAGTACAGAATAAGTGTTTGTATTATATAGTATACATAACAACTTACCCCTAAGACAGTACAGGGGATGGCAGAAAGATTACTCGTCAGCATCAGACTTCAGATACGATTTCTGTTGAAGTTCAGGGGAAATTTAGAAGGTAGCGCCTTTGTAAGTTTTTCTTAGTGAAGGTAAATTTTAAAGAACTGCAAATTGGAGAAATAATGTTGGAGTTACAAATCACAGGCAGAAATTTAGCCCCGATCTTGGGAAGCATTGCAATATAGATCCAGAGTAGATGTATACACAGTTATTTTGAGTGGATGGGAGAAATCTGGGAGTGATTAATGCTGATATTTTGAGATGACTGACGATGGCATATTTGCATAGAACTGAATATGAATTTGAAAAGAAGCAAGTACACTAAAGGCAGAATATGCCACCCGCTGTGTATGTAGTTTGGTTTTTTTATTAAAAAAAAAGTATGTCTGGGATTTTTTTTCTGTCTGGCATACTCTTCTCAGCCCTGAACATCAATATATTCCTAAGAGTGGCAAATTAAAGCATTGAGAGTACCTACAAGTGGCAACTTCTCCACTTTTTGAGCAAAGATTTACAATAAAAAGTATGTCTGGGATTCTGGACCTGTAACTAAGAATGGAGCTGTGAAAGCGAGAGCGCCTCTCGGAGGAAAGGAAGGGGAACAAGGGAGAACTACTTAATGTGCACCTCGCATAATAGAATGAGATTAAAACAAGAGAATAATTTACTTTAAGCATTAGGAGAAATCTTATTGCAGACCCATGAGGTTGTAGAATTTGTGTCCCAGAGGAAATGGTGGAAACTCTGTTGCCTGAGTCATTTTAATTTAGACAGGACAAAATAATTGACTATCTTCTGTAGCGGGGAAAAAAGTGCTGCACTCTGTGAGAAAACAAATTGAATAATCCACTGCAGGCTTTTTTCTCTAAATTTCTAACTTGCTTATAATGCTGTTGAAGAGGGAAAGGAGGAGGAGGTATACTAAGGAAAAAAAGAGGATGCTGTATTTAGCATATAATAAGTGTAAGGTTGTTAACACATACTAACAGCTAATTAAAACCAGTTAAAACTAACTGGTTCTAATTCACTGGTTAAATATCCGTTGCATATCTGTTAAATATCAGCAGCATTATAGCCAAGTCAAGATTGCATGACTGCATCCTGTGTCCCCCTCTAAATTCCTCCTCCCCTCCCAATCTGTGCTAAAAAAGTAGATAATGTACGAGTTGGAGAGGGGAGGAGTGTTAAGCATTTGATGTCTTATTTCTGCATCAAAGTTCCCAAAAAATTCTGGGTGAGTTGTTGAAGCTTTGGCAGGTGAGCACGAGCTGCTGCCCTGCGGGGGTCTCGGTTGGGGTCCTGGTTGTAACATCCAAAAGGGCTTTAGAAGTCCTGCCTGCAGCTGCAATCAGTGCTGCTGTGCTTCCCACCTGTTGTGGGATCGATGCAGATTCCCCGAGGCCTCTGAAAAATCGCTGGGTGCTTCAGATGGGGAACATGGAGTTAGTGTGAGCCCCTTCCCTTCATCCCTCTGAGTCGCTAAAATGGGAAGGGTTGAACACAGTGCTGGGAGGTGGGGGGCATCTGCGAATGTTTGCAAAGGAACAGAAATTCTATAGCTGTAGAGAAATTCAAGAGGAAATTAATAATTCTCTCTGTGAAGATCAGTTTGCATAGTGTGCGGTAAATAATGCATGGGGCCACGGAGCTAACAATAAGAATAAAACAAAATATTGAATAGCTGCGCATTCAGTAAGTGCCATCCATCTTTTGCATGCAACAACAAAAGGTCCTGTGGCAGAAAAGAGTATGTGATCAGGTAAATTTTTTTCTTTAAAGTCAAATCTACAAGAGAATTGATACAAGGTTTTGTGGACAGCCTTCTGCTAGGGCAATTAATACCCTTCAGAAAGCTTGATTTTTATTGTCAACAACATTACTTTTTTCTTAGTCTCCCTTTGTAATAGGGAAGCCCATCACCAGTAAGAGCTGGACAGTAATTTAAGGGCTTCTCTTTTTGACTGCATGAGTGTACTGATGAGGGTTTTTGTCTGCTGCTTTGCAATTATGAGCAGGTCTGCACAACTGTGTAATACCCTGCCTCTTCCTTTTTTGTACAATATCACCCCAGAACTGATAAAGTAGGCACAGGGGCAAAATTTTGGATACTTGGGCAGAGCGAGCTGTGCAAACAGCTCCTATTTATGGTGATCATGGAGGGTTGCGCAGAATTGTATTGTGGCTTAGACTTGACCTGAAAGCAGACGGTTGAACTATAATGAATTACTATATAAATGTGTTTGCTACGTGATGCTTCATGGTGCACTCATATTTCTTGTTTGAATCAAAACCAGCATCATGTACGTAATTATGGTCATCCTGTGCTTTGTTCACTTTAACTGAAATAGTAGTGAGCTGGATGGGGAAACCAGTGCTGTTGTAACTAAATTGAATAATTGATTATTTGAATCTCATTAAAGAAAAAAGGAGGTGAGAAAATACTGTGTTATTTATCAGTCAACTTGAGGGAATTTGTGTCTTCTGAAAACTAACTTCAATTCTATTCTTTTGTTATTTTTCTCAGTATTTACGTTATTCCAGTGCTAAAAAGAACAAATAATGAGTTTCTTCAAAACTTTCTCCTTTTTCTTTATGCACTCGGGCTTCCAATTAACTTTCCTGACTCTGCTCTTTTCTTTTGCCAGCCATATGTAGTGGCCATTCATTCCTCCCATGTACAATGTGTTTCCTGTAATGCCCATCAGTGTTGTTAGGTGATGTTCTAGGAGTTAATTGCGGCGTAACATCAGGTGTGTGCGGCTGTGTGCTCACAGCATGTGTCTAATAAATATGCAGATCGGTTCCTGTTCTAAAGGCCATAAAGGTGAGTGGATTTATTTAAGAATCCTCTCTAAATTCTCCACTGCAACCAACTCTCTGCTAAGAAGAGTAAGAAGGTAAGAAAAATTTAGTGAATAAAAATGTATAAGTAGAGCTTCTTCTAAGAGGACTTTTCTTAGAGTTTTCTGTCTTAAAAACTAAATATCATACATGTTTGATGGATGGAGGACGACGCCGTGGTGGCTTTAAGCCATGCTGTTGGTGCAAGGGGGGGAAGCCCTGGTGAAAGGGGATCTTCTAGTGTCACTGGGCTGCCATCAGCTCCTGGGTTGTGTTTTCCTAAGGCTGGTCCTGAAGCTCATCCCAACCAGCCACGAGCACATCGCAGGCCTGCCCTCTGCTGCTGTGTGTTAAAGCATCTTCTGCCCAGAATGAGCACTGAGGACCCTCCAGGTCATGGAAGAAGCTTGTGACAGGTCACTAAAAGCTGGGAGAAGCGTGGTGGGATTAATAAATTTCCTTACTGCCATGGATCTATTTTCCACTGGCATCTAATTCATGCAGGAAGGAAAGGCTGTCATTTTTCAGGATATCTGCTTGTGTCGGAATGGTGACTTAGTTAATTGTTCAGAAATAGATGGCACTTACAACTTTTCTTCTATGGGAACTCAGGACAAAACAGAAGCGTGGAAACTTAAACTGCAGTTTATTGATGTTACGTGTCTATAGGACACAGTAATGAAATAGCAGAAGGTAACGGGAGCAGGAATCACGTATTCAAGCTGATACTTATATAGGACTTGACCTTGACTGTTTCTGCTCTCTTCCTTCTGCTTTAATGTTTTAAAAAGAAAGTAAATACAGATGAAGAATTACTTGTTGTATTGAATACTTGTTCCTCAGGATACCTCTCTTCAGATAATAACTTTGATGCCAAAGATGTTAAGGAGGAGGAAAATGTTTACATTGCCATTTTATAGCAAGGCAAATCGAGTACAAGAACGTTATCTGTAATATATGTATAATTACACAAGGGAAATGATTTTAAAAAATGCATTCGAAGATGAACACGAATCAAGGTCTCCCCATCCCCCAGTCCTTTATGATTCTTCACTGTTAATTAAACTTTTAGAAGTCAGTATATTGTAGCCCTCTGCACTCTCTGTGCTCCTGGTCTTCCAGGAGAATAGAAGAGCTCTGATTCACTGTACTTGCATTTTGTCATCTCACAGATGAAAATGAAACCTTGCTCTTTTTCACTAACTTCATCTTTCCTTGATGACAAAGCAGCCTATTGAATGTTGTACTGAAATCATGCAAATTGTGGGAGAAGCGCGCTCCCTTCATAATACTTTTTATACTCGCGGGCATTTCTGTATTGAGAGACACTCAGGCAGGGAATTGATGGATATTTTGTAGTCCGTAGATCAGGGATTTGGGATTTGGAGGCTCAGGTCTTCCGAGCCTACTCTGTCCCCATCTTGTTTTATAACCCTGGGCAAGTTAATTTTTCCGTGTCTCAATTAAGTCCATTGTAAATGGCATATATGTTTCTTTTCTATTTCACAGGAGTCTGGGGAAGCTTAATTAGCACTTATGAAATACTTCGAGGTGTCCTGACAGAAGGCAATATGAGTGCAGTGTGCTTTCCAGGCTGGCTCCCCTCTCACTCCCAATACTATCAAATGATCCTTTCTCAAGAAGGTTTGATATGATCTTGAATGCCACCCATGAACATGCATTGAATGCAATTAGTACAGCTACTTATGCTTTTTTACCTTCCAAAAGTTTCTTATGAGCACTGAGTGATGCACAGCTCTTCCTTGCAGGAAGAGATACCAGTCCTCTACTAACGAGTTGAAATGAGAACTGGTGGTACCACCACTGTATGTAAAGGAAAATAAAAATAAAATAAAACTGTCCTCCCGAATTTATTTTAGAGTATATCTTAAACTCTTCTGCCCTTGTTGCCTTTCGTAGCCATAGAGGTCAGGGTTAGAAATGAAACTGTGCTTTCATTGTAGAGCCCTGCGTGAAAGACAGGCAAGATAAATAATGGTTTATCTTGGGGTTGCTGGGAGAAGGTGGCTGTAATTACCTCTGGGGAGCTCCTCTGGGTTAGGGACTGTGTGCAGCCTCTTTAACAAAAACTTTTTGACATTAAATTGAAGCGGTTTACTGGAGGATGTGGATGTCTTGCTCCCCTAGAATGAGTTTTATGCTTCCTCAGGCAACAGAACTGCTGGAAGCGATCCCCTGGCCTAAGGGCATGCTCCTTTTCTCCTTGCAGCTGGTCAGACTTGTGTTATAAGCAGCCTCAGGGAGCCTTGTGTATCGGAGTAGTGCCTGAACGAGCGGTGGAGCACAGTCATGTTGCTTTTGCAGGGTAGATGCCTGGGGATGTCTCCGTCGTCAGTGGATTCTGGAACTTGCCTTTTCAGAGGGTGCTCTGTGGCAGGTGACGGATGCATCGAGGCAGGGCAGACATTGATTTTTCACATGGCTGACAAGTATTCTTTAAAAGAAAGACGGTGTGATAGTAAATACACAAATGCTGGGAAGTGAAAGAGGCTTGGTTTTTTTCTTTCATTTGAGAGGTTGTAAAGAATTGATTTTGAGGTGAGACTATCTTTCATTTGTTGACTGATTTACGCCTGTATTGTAGCACAGAAAAAGTTTAATGCATTTCTTTTGGGACTGGGGGCACTTATAATGGACCCAGGTCATTCTTTTTGATTTTGTCAAACAATAACAAGCTTGTGAGTGGTGAAGCACAATGCTATGCAGATAAGATATTGGTTTTTCCTCCTGAGTAGACAAAGTGTTTAATATGACTTCTGAACCTCTCTTCTCAGCCCTGCCCCCCCCCCGCCACCCTCTAAATCAGCAAGTTATTCCTCTTATCTTTATCGTGTGTGTTTTATGTGAATAAGACATTTCCAGTTTAAAACGGTCTAAGAGGGTACTTCCACCTTCTTGATCTGTAGAGAGCTATGCAACTGTTAAATGGCATTGATATTGGAACTGAGTTTGCAGAATGGTTGAGGTGAGATAGGACCTCTGGAAATGGTCTAGTCCAGCCTCCTGCTCAACACAGGATCACCATCTCCAGCTGGTTGCTCAGGGCTGAGTCCAGGTGGGTTTTGCATATATCTAAAGATGGAGACCCCATAGCCTCTCTGGGCAACCTTTTCCAGTGTTTGACTACCTTCACAGTAAAAAAGCTTTTATTTTCATGTTTAAATGGAATTTCTTGCATTTCAATTCATGTCCTTTCACTGGGTGCCACTGAGAGGAGTCTGGCTCAATGTTCTTTACTGCTTCCCATGAGGTATTTATAGACAGCGGTAAGATCCCTGTGAGCCTTCCTGAGGCTGAGCTTTCCCGGCCTCTCCTTGTATGTCGCGTGCTCCAGTCCCTTAACCATCTTTGTGGCCCTTTGCTGGATTTGCAGCAATACATCCATGTCTGTCTTGTAATACTTGTGTCTGGGCACGCGCATGCACACGCATATTTTCACTCTCTGCATGGATTGGTGCAACCCTAGTGCAGTACCTGCTTGGATCTGCACATTTTGTCTGTATTTTTACACAAATACCTATTTTAGGATTTTGTTTGGAGATGGCTGGTACATAGGGCAGGATTTCCCAGGTGGTGGTTCTTTGATTAAATTTCAGTTTGTGCTTCATCAAATATTTGACTTTGCTGAATAAATTGGTATATTATGTTAGCTCATCCTGATTTACTGTCTCAGTGCTGTCCACGAGGTACAGAAAGGTAATAATCAGTGTGTCAGTTGCTGTTACATTTTCATTTAAGGGAAAACATACTAATTCCTTTTTGACGAAATATACAAGAGGGGAGAGAGATTTGTAGGTGAAATACTGACTTATCTAGAATGTTTTCTGCTAGGAGCGGAGACTTTTTTTAAGGCATCTTGAACAACTTGGGTCTTTTGGAGATGCGAAAAGGCTGCTAGGACTCAAACCTTCTTAAATTCTGGAGGTATCCTTGCTGTCCGGGTGGCTTGGCTTTGTAGAACTGAACTTAGTGTGTTCAAATTCTGCAAACCAGAAATGAAGACAATTTATTCTCTCTTATGGTATGTTGAATGAGTTGGGGCTGTTTGTGGTTGTCCTGGTTTGAGGTGAAACAGAACAAATTTTAACCCTTTTATTGGCAGTGGTGCTACAAAGTAATGCTTACTTGATACCTCTGACTGTAGGAAAATCCTTGTTCTGCCATCACTGTATTTTAAACTTATTTTTGCATTTGTTCACATCTTAAATAAAACAGCGTAACGGTCTTTGTAGGGAAAAAAGGAGGGCTGTTTCATTGTTGGAATTAAACATGACTAGAGAAAGCGCTCTCTAGAAGATGATTTATACTCTGTGTTGTGGATACGGGCTGTCTGCCTGTTATGGTTTGAGAAAACCCATAACAATTTATTGCCGTTTAGACAATTATTCTATTACCTGATGACCCCTCCCCACCCGGAAAGGGGCATTGGGGAAAGCAAAGAAACGAGAGGGTTGAAATATAAATAGATTTAATAGGATAAGACTAAATAATTAACAATAATACTAAAGAACCAGTATTAATCCCGATACTAATACAAGATATACAAGAACTATACTCAGCCCATTCCATCATCAGGAAGCTGTGCACTCCCAGCAGGCGACAGTAAATGTGGGACACTGTGAGCACTACGGCTTCAGGAGGAAGGGAAGGGCTCAGAGGTCCGGCAGCAGGGCAAGGAGTTTCTCTGGACCGCCACCATCAAGGGAGAGAGAAACTACGCAGCAAACTTTCTAATTTATACAGAAAGTTATGTTCATGGTATGAAATAATTCTATTGGCAGCCTGGGTCAAATGCCCAGGCCTTGCTTCTCCTCATCCCTACAGCTGGCAAGGCTTGAAAACACTGAGACCTTGAATCCCACAGAGCTTAGCTGGCTATAGAGTAAGCATTTTCACAAATTCAGACACTAGAGTCTTCCAAAAGTGGAGTTTTCCCCAGCGTTAGAAGAGAAATTAGTCCTGTATCACTCAACCCAGGACACTGCCTAAACCCATCGCAGCTTTACCTCGCCTATGGTTGTTCATCTTGTGTGATCGTGCCTGGCTCCGTTGGTACTTCTAGTTCCTGTTACGGGATTGATAGCATTGTCGCTCTGCCTGCTCGGATCAATCTTATTAGATGTAATGATTTGCAAATATGACTTTGACGATCTGCTTGCAGTAGTCTGTAAACTGCAAGCACTGCAAGTAGTCTTCGAAACCTGATTAATAGTATTTTAAACGCATGCATTAAACAAGGTAAGGGAAGGTTCCTCAGGGCAAGGCAGGCCTCTGAGCTCCTGCTGCTTCAGTGAGGAAAGGGGGTAAGCATTTATGTAGACTCTTGCATGTAACACGAGATCAATAGACTCTTCTCCCCTGAGTCTGAATGAACTCCTGGTTTGTGAAGGTTCTTGTCTGGCTCAGCTGATTGCCTGGGTTGTACAGGCTCCTCTCTGGCTGTAGAGGCTTTGGTTAGTCTCTGAGTGCTCACAAGGTGACAGCCACCTCCAGACTGGAGTTGGCCTCAGCAGCATCTTTAAGACATGAGACTTGTCAGATAACGGATGTTTCCCAATCATAATGTCCTATTTTCTACTCAAAACTGGAGAAATACATCATTAACCCCAACCCTGGGGGCTTCATACCAATCTGGGCAGAGCAGGGGACAAACCCCCGGTGTTAGTAGATGTGGTCCTGGCTAGCATAAGGATCTCTAAATGTGCATGGCCTTGAGCAGAAGGGAACCAGTTGTGTTGAAAAATGCTGAGCTCAGTAGTCTGTTAAGGTAGCTGCAGCCCTTCAAATATCATTTGTGGATGGAGCAAACTGTCTTCAGTTTGGCTCATTGACCCAAGGGAGTTTCCATCTCTGTGAGAAAACCCACAAATGCCTGCGTAATGTTATCCTCTCATTAAATTGCTGGTAATATTGGCTATTAGTCTTGTTTAGGAGTGTGGAAAGGGAAGGACAGTAGCAAAGAAGTACGAGCTGTAAAGTACAAGGGAACTTGAGAAGCTCAGGAAGAGGAAGGAGTGAACAAAGCAAGCAGTGAGAGAGAAATGGGCTGTGCTGAGCCCAGGCAATATGCAAGTGGATGTAAAAAAAGGATCATGTGCCTCTTTTCACAGCATCCCAGGCCATACTCTGCTCTGTATGCCTTTCTAAAGGATCTGCTACCAGCTGGAGGAAAGTGAGGACTTCTTAATCCTTAAGAAACCATGAGAGGACATGGGCTGCTGTTAGTCTGTTCGGTGACTTGCTGTTCCACAGATGATTTAAGAGTTCTCCCTGCAAAGACTTATGCTGCAAGCAGCATTTTTTTCCAGCCTTGAAAGAAAATTCCTTTCCTCAGTGGAATATAGAAGGGGGGTAACAAAGGTAGTGCTGAGTAGGTCTCTCTTCTGAATGCGTGTTGGAAGCCGCCCTGGTTCTGTATCTTCTGCTTTGAGCACTGTTTGGGTGGGAGGCGGATATCAGTCATGCTGATAAATGGGCCTGAGACTGGATTACTTTGTAAGTCCACTTCAGGGAGTCCTTAGATGTGATGGTTGGTAAGAGGAAGGAGGCAGAAGGAAAATCAGGGGGTTGTAAAAATGAGGAGTAGGGCAAGAAGAGGAGGAAAGTGCAATGTAAGGGATGTTTTAGGTCAGCTGAAAACTGTGAACTGTTATTCTTTTTTTTTTTTCTTTTCTGTGATTCCGGGTATTCTGAGTTATTTGGAGAAAGCCTAGTTCCTTTGGCCCCTGTTCTGAGGGCAAGTGCTTCAGCCCTGACTGTCCTGATGGCTCTGCTGGGCTCACTTTCCCCTGTACTCTGGTCCCTCCCTTCCCTGAGGCTGTAGACTCCATCCTAGTTCAGATGGATCCTGGTCTGGATGGCAAATCTGGTGGCGGAGAGGCTCTTGCTTGCTCTATCAGATGGATGCTGTCTCTTGCCTCCTGGTCCTCAGCCTTTGGAGGGTCCTGGGGGCGTAAGAGCCAAAGCTCGGTCTGGGACACCAGCTGTGTAGCTGTGTTAAATGGAACCGCAACCAATATTTCTGCCCAGTGGGATGCTGAGATCTCATTATGACAGTGTTCTTGAAAACTGAATGCTGCAAAGGAGCTGTGATACCAGGTAGTTACCAAAGGCTGTAATGTGTCTTCTAGTAAGTCGATGTTTCAAGGTTCTAGTTGGAAAACACCTTAAGAGTTTTTTTTGTCTTTTTAATGCAGAATCCAGATAGCTTGCCTTGTTTAATGTCCCTATTATAATTTCCTACCACTGAATTTTTAACTAAATCTATTGTAAAGAAACATGACTGTTAAATAATCCTGCTTTGTTTCCTGTCTGCTCTGAAGAATCTTAACAGCTGACCAGGATCTCTTGGACAGAACTGTATTCCCTTAGACATGTGCTTTTGGTGACAAGGCAGTTGATAAACCAGAAACTTTTTGGAGGGGGTGGGAAGGCAGGGGAAAAAGAAATGGTGACAATTTTACTGTATTCTTGTAGCACTACTTAATTTTTCTGTTGGAAACTCTCAAGTTTTATATTATAGGACGTTGAAATTGAGTTTCTTTTACTGCTAAGAAAAATCTTGATCGATACTCAATACTTTTTGAGGAGCGTTCTTTACCAGAGAATGTGGAAACTCTTTTTGCTTCGATTCAGAGCAAAACATTACTTTGTACTGAACAATTAAAATCTATTGATTTTTAACTTGGAGGTATTAAAGTAAGGAAGTTAATGCCAGCTTCTAAATTGCTTTCTCTTAGTGCCGCTTTGTCATGCAGGTAAAGCCCTGCATATATAGCTGACTGTCTTCCCCCCTCCCCCCAAGTTCCTGCCTCCAAATCTCTTAAAATGTCTGTGCTTAGTGGTAGATATGAACAGGCTGTTGCTTGTCAGAATTACTAATGGATGTCTCTTTGCATATGCAGAAATATTTCTGAATTTGATAGTAAGAGAAGTGCTTTTGTGAAGCCTCTGCTGGCTTTGGGAATCTGATGAACTCTGAACGTGAGTTCTGTCGTTTCTCTGCTGCACATGGATCCTATCCCAGCCACATGTCTCTTCTATTGTAGAAAATACAAACTTGTAAATTTTATCCCAAATCAGAGGTTGAGTCAAGTGATGCTCTTGGGGTTTGTCTTTGAATTGAAGGATATTCATCTGCACAAAAACTCTCCACACAAATTGGTGAGCCCTGCTGAGAAAACAAAGCTGGGAATAACCACCCTGCTACTACAAAGCCACGTGGCCTTCTGAAATATGGGGTTTTTTGTCTTCAAAATAAGAAATTAAGCTTTTTGGTTTAGGGTTGACTCCCTTCTCCTCCACCCCTGTTTTTAGGGTTTAAAACTTAAAATAATGTAGCTGCTTGTAATTCAAATAGTTGTCACATTGTGTTTTGACTCTGAACACAGCAGACAGGTTTTCTGTATCTTTATTTTGCAATTACAAAGGTTCAAGTGTGTGTGTGTGTATACATACTTATGCACATAGTCCAATACGGAAGAGGTGCAGAAGACCTCCCTTTTCTAGGGAGGTCTTGAAGAGAGTTCTCATAATTCTAACGAAGTTGGAAAGTTGATTAGCAATCCCATAAGTAAATGCTGAGATTTCGTTTTTAATTTCTTTGCTATTAATTATTAAAGGTAAATTACAGTGCTAAAAAAGAGTCTGTGGAAAGATTGTAAGTTACATATATGGTCCAAAGTGTCTTTTCAGGTATGGTAACTTCCAGTAAAGCAAGCAGGATGCTTAAGAAAAGGCAAGGGGGAGGGGAGACACAGGGGGAAGAAAATTGGTAGATTAAATTTTAGATTGAAAAATCTGTGTTTCTGATCTGTTTTGCTTTCATTGATGCCGCTCACAGATAGAACACAAGCAGTTGAAATTTGGATATGACTTCAGCCACGTAGAGGAGATGTGAAGGCATTCTTTGAATGTATTTAAAGGTTTGCATATTAACAAGTGAGCAGCTGTGCGCACGGGTCTGCTTCAAAGCCCATCAAAATACGTGGAAAGGCTCCTGTTGACTCGCTGGAGCTGACCCACAACCATTCCCTACTTGCAGCTTTGTTGAAACAGATGAGTCCCAGCAATTTTTGAGCCATCTTTCTTCTTGTGATCTTCTTTCGTGAGCATGATAACTCTGTTTGCAGACCTTAGACAGGATTATTACCACCAGTTCAACTGATAGACCGAGCACTCCTAGGAGGTGAAGGTGCTTAGTTCAAGTCCCAACAGGGACAGAGACCTTATGCCGCTTTGATTGCGAATCCTCACACTCTGTCAATATTTGGTGGTTCTATTTCTCATCTGCTGGAATATTGCCCTTCTCAGAAAAGCAAACATTTGCTCTTCCCTTGTTTCAATATTGGGCTGTGAGAGAAAGGTGGCCATTACTGCTTCATACCAAGTGCCTAAAATGCATCTAACTGCTGCTGTGTGTTTTTTGTGTGTTTTTTTTAAATGCCAACTTGTTTTTCTGCTTGGATTGCTGAAAATAATGTATGTGTGTGTAACTGCTCTGTAACGTATGCAGATGGAGGCCCTGACTAACTGTGAAGGTTTGGGAGTAGCTTGGCCCAGTATTAAAAGGATTAATTGTATACGTGAAGTTATGCATGTAGGTTGACTTTTGCTGAATGTAAAGCTGATCTGGCACCAACGGTATTATATTTGGGCTGATGTCCAAAAATAAAAAATGGTCAATAATGATTGCCAGCTACCCTGGCAAGGAACCGGTTATCCAATTCTGTTTTCATCCCTCTATGCACATGTCAATAAATAATCACTCAGCCATGATCCTAATCAACACTCTCTCTGATTAAACATATGTGTCCTGAAAGCTTCTAAACTGTAAGTGGTAGCAAACACCAAAATGCCTTTACTTGTTTCTATTTCTTTCGATCTGCTAAAATATCTATTAAGGCCTTAAGTTGTTCGACCACACTTAATGTATACTATGGAAAATCAGTTATGCTTTGCAGAGACCGATCCATATTGACGCAGAAATACCTGTGCACTGTATGAATGGTGTAATAGGTTTTGGAAAGTGTCTCGGCACTAAATAATGGTATGCTGTGCTGCAAGTAACTGGATTTCTGTCTGTTCTTTAGAAGTGTTCAACTTTGAAAGTTGTACACAGTGACTTTGTAGTTCTTTTTTGTGAGAAGATTTATAATAAGCTGTTCTGCATGCAAATTATGCATCCTCAAGACTTTAAGATAAATTCAAGATTAAAAGAATTACTTTATAAACAGTAGATGCAGTTAGTGGTAGATGTTGATAGAGATGAGTGATTTTAAAGACTGTGGGGTGGTTTTAGTGGTTGTTGTGAAAGCAGCGTGTTCCCAGCATTGCCCGTAGATTCTCCAGCCCACAACCATGCTGTGCTTGAAAATGATCACTTCGGTGCTTTGGTCCATATCAGAACTACAGCAGGCAGCATCAAATTGGTTCTTGGGCTGTGCAAAAGAGCACTTCGAAACAAAGGTGGTATTTGTGTTTCTCCATGTGCATGCCCTGTACTGCTGGAAAAAGAGCTGTAGAGAAAACCATGTCAACAACAGCGCGGGTGTTTCTGGGGACCCTCTGCACTGTCAGTGTGTTCACCACTGCTGTAAATCTCGTGTCACGATGTCAAGTATTGTGTGATGCATCTTTAATTTTGCTGATGTGTGTTCCTTTGAATGTTCAAGAGCAGATGTCCTTTTAGTTTAGGAGTGCACATGTGGATGTTGGAAGAGTGGCGGAGGAATTGCTGCTGGAGTAAGAGACTGAGGCTTTGTAGGCGGAGAATGCAGTTTGCCAGAAGCACAATTTAATGTTAAATGTAAATGCAGGGCTGCAGATGGCATCCTTGGGTTTTGAGCATGTGAATTCAAGCTGCTGCTGAGATAGTTTTGGATTGTCTTCCAACACGGAGAAGCTGAAGCTGCACAAATTGGACCTTCGGTTTTCCTTTGTTTTGAGGAGAACAGATTGCTCACTTTATAACTGACAGCATTTTGCACTCAAAGAACAAGTTCTTACAAAGTTACAGGTGCAAGGTGCCTAGACTGCAGCAGACTTTTCTTGTCTTGCTGCTTTGTTTACCTGATTCCAGCCATGTTGTATTTCATGCATCAGTAATCACTTAATTTGTAATAATCCTGCACCTCCATGAACTTTCTGTGCCTAGTTTTCTACCAAACAAAACTTCTTTTTTAAAAACAGTGCTGCTTTCTATTGACTCTCCCAGGAAAAAAAAATAATATGCTAAATAGTAGTATTCTACCTTTTTGCATTTAGCTCTTTCAGTTGGATGTGTCACTTTTTTTTTCAATCCTTACTCCAAGTGTTAGCAGCTGGTTCATACCTGTCCCATCTGCATTTTAGTACAGCATGATGTATAACGCCATCAATTTTTTGTCAATTTAAAATATCATAACTTTTATACTTAACGTTTTTAATTCGTCCCAAGAAAAGGCTTACAATGTCTTAAATGTAGTAAAATCCTTTTCTCTGCACCAAAACTTCAGCTGTTGATGTTTATTTTGCTGTCTTTCCTGGTGTTTATGTAAATGAGGTCCATCCACATAAATCAATTATTTGAGATGCTGTAATGTACTGACTACCATGGTTTAAAAACGGTGTGTGGGGGGGAAGATAAGGTTTCTGTTGCAGACTTCCTAGCCTAACACCCTTGGTTCTAGAGTGTGCTGTTATTTTGGAGATCATTTGCTCCAATGTATAGTTGCGTTTAGACCTTGATCTCAGTTTTAAGGTAGTTTAGCTCTTAAGATCGGCCTGCTTGACTTCAGTGGGAGTGGCCTTGAATATGTAAATTCTGTGCAAAGAAAGTAATATTTATCAAATGGTTCCTTCAAAGATCCTTCAGTGTATAGTGCTTCCTCTGATGTTCTGGTTTTGGAACTCCCCTGTTGTTTGGTTTTTTTTTCCTTTCTCAAATCATCTGGAGCTCCTGCCTGTGGTAGAATTTGAGGTTATTTGGGCATAATGTGGCTGTTTCCAGATGCTCTGTAGACTGGTCAGATCAATAACTGAGTTGCAAGATTGTTTGATCGTATATATTATGCACACAAAATGCATGTTATCTAGAGCTTCTCAAACACATCAAACATGTGGCAAAGATGCTGTTGAAGTAGCATTGCCTGTGCACAGTAATCCAGTGCACTTGTGAGGCTTTAGACAAACTTGAGGCACAGCTGAATTCCATCAAGGAAGAAGGAATTAATTTAAAATATATACTCCGTTAAAGAGAAATGAATTTTCTGTGCCTGAAGTCTAAAAACTGGTGTACAAGTTCAACTTCAGCCCACAGTTGTTTTACTTCTTGTAGAAGGGATGTGTAAGGGCACAGATGTCACATGACAAGTATTAATTCCTTAATATACCAAGCACCTATTTAGTTACCGCTGTGTCACTTCCATAGTAAGGAACTTCTTATGTAACAGAATTTGAGGAAAAATAATTTGTAGAAGTAATTTTTATGGGAGAAGTTAGAGGGAGGGTGGTTTTTGTTGTTTAACCCTCTTAAAATAGTGTAGTTCAACTGGAGTTGTTTTCAAACTAAGGTTGTCTTTGGTTAAGCAAGATGTGCAAATGGTTCTTAAAGCCCTCTGTGCTTTGTAAAAGCATAAAGCGTCCTCAATTGTCTTTCAGACCCTGAATTTTGTAAACTAGATACTCTTTTTGACTGCTGTGTTTGGAATAGAGTTCACTGGCCATCCGATGAGATTGGGGAAGCCTTGTCAACTGCAGTAACTTACCCAATCTAACTAGGCAGAGGCCACACTAAGAGTGATTTGTGTGTGTCCAGAAGGTTATGTACAAAATGCTCAGGAAGTTTAACTTTTGTTACTTTGGGGCAAGTTAATAGCAGTTGTCACTACACTGAATGTGGAAAATTGCATAATGTGAACATCCTCTGTGGCAAAGGAAACTTGATGGTTCTGTAGATGATATGATCAATAGAAAAAAAAATATGAACAGATCAATAGTTTCAGATGGCTCTTCTGATTTGGAGAGAGGCACAGCATTGATTTTCAAAACAAGTGTATGGATGCAGCAGTTAAAATAGGCTGTGTGTACACGCATTAGATAATAAAATAATGTGAAATGCCCTCAGCCTCAATCAAAGGCAGACAGTAAATCATCAAACGGTAGCATGTGTCCCCTCTGAAGCAGGAGGCTATGAAGCATGCAAATAAGCGCTGGAGCCGTGCAGAATGAACTGTCTCTGAGAGAGAGAAAAATAAAACCCAAAGATGTTCTTCATCAATCGGGAAGATGAACCGTCCTTGCTCCACTTTGGGTAGTTGTCCTGCACGATGCCACATGAGAATTGAAAATGCTAGAGGATCATAGCAAAGCAAAATGCAGTTATCTGGTTTGGTTTGCTCCTGTGGATGGCTCAAAAGTGTTTTTGCAAGCAAATTTAGACAACTGTTTTGGGAATACATAAATACATAAAATCAGGCAAATTCAGCTTTCTCTCCTGATGTCTCCTGCTTTTTGCCAACATAGACATACAGAGAGAAGAGCTGACTTTAACTGGGACTCATTGATGTGCCAGAATTTGTGTTTTGTTTATTTTGTTTACAGACTTGATTCTGTTTGTAGGCGAGGTGGTGCACCCTCTCCTAGCCTCACTTCCCTAAATGGGTACCAGTGTTACGGGGACAGATCTGGTGTATGATTCCGCTGTTAGAAGTGTATGAAGTGGGGAAGTCCAACAGACTGCAGAAATGGGTAAGGTCCAAATGGCATGCCTGCAGTAAACAGCAGCACAAGCCCCTATAGCTGGATGAGAAAAAGATGTTGACACTGGCCAAATGTTACTATTAGAATTGTATTAAAAAAAATAGAAAACACCACCCTGTGTTCTGTGGCACTTAAGTGCCCCTTCCTCACATCCTTGTGCCACTGTGACTTTAACTATTGCCATGTTTCTAGAGAAGCCTATCAGTTTTAACGTGCCATGGGTTATACTACTTCAGGTTTGAGTATATATTAAGCTAAACTAGATAGCTTTTGTGTGTCATGCGGGTTAACATGTGCAAAGGTAAGTTATGAACCGCCTTATAAATTTCCTACTCTGATTGAAATTGGGTATCTGGGACCCATATGATACAGCACGCTGCAGAATGGCTCAGAATTGAATGTTGATTTGCACGTTTTCTGGCAGTTTTCAAGTAGGCAGTGGCAATTAATTATTAAGAACTATACATGCAGTTGTGATGTTTAGTATTAAAGTGTCTTTCTTTCACTTGTGGTGTTTTGAACCGAGTGTACTCTTCACCTGTGTTTGGGAAAACTTATATTAGCGAGAATCAAAAGTTGCAACTTTGTGGTTCTCAGATGCCTTTGCTGTAGTGGTGGAGGGAATGACTATCCTTTAAAGGGCAGATTTTGGGAGTTCTTTATTCCTCTGTCAGAAAAGATGCAAGGTGAGTCTAGGTAGTGACTGCAGGTGTGTACAATACACAGGTGTATGTTCTCTTATGTCTGGATTAGAGGGGGGGAAAACCTCCAGATGCCAAAATCATATGGACATAAAGTCTGTCTTGTCCAACCATGTAAGACCAGCCCATATCCAGGTTTGGAAGTTGTACAAGATAAGCACTCTCATTATGGTTATAACTTAACAAGATAAGTCCCACATTGGGCTGCTGAATGAGCTCTGTGCAGACAGAGGAGACTTCAGGACACTGAAGAGGATGGGAAGCAGCCTATTGCTGTGGTCTCTGCAAAGCAAATACCTGTGTGAAGTCCCTGCGAGATTACCTGAATAGAAACTCTACTTGAGGATTTGGAACCCTCTATGCCTATGTTGATATGGTCAGGAAAGCTGAAAACAAAATAATCCCTCCAAAACAACTTCCAAATAAGCAGTTTTAGTTTTTTCAGCCTTGCTTTGCATCTAAATTATATGTTGTCAGAGATAACGTCAAGAGATGTTGAAGTATTTCAAAAATGTTATTGAATTAAAATGTGAGCAAGATCCAGCCCAAGCCATTCTGTAAGTATCTTATTATGAAAGGCTCAGAGATGTTTCTCTTAGCAAATTTAAAATAATCATTAGAATCCTTCAGCAGATTGCTGTTAATTGGATTGAGAATTAAACAGCTTTGTACGAGTGCAAAGTTAATTAATAGCTCATTACTTTTTAATAAGGCAAATTCATTTGGAAATAAAAGAGATGCTATGGAGTCTACCACAGATTTGATATGAGATTGGGAATATCAACCATTCTTTCTGTGGGAGAAAAGATTTAGAATGAAGTTGCAAAGGTTGGCTGGTGGTAGGGGAAATGGAAAGGAATAGAATTGATTTCAGCCCCTGGAAGGGCTCAGCCCCTGAGATGCCCTGGGATGCCTTGTGCTGCTGCGGGGCAGCAGGGACTGTCTCTGAACCACTCTGCTGTGTGGGTTCAGTGCTCTGGAAAGGTGTGAGGCCGTGCAGAGCAATAATGGGAACCAAAGAAGCCCAAAAGCATTGTGTAGTTAAATTAAACATTTGGGGGGCAGGGAGGGGTGGGAACCAACCAAAAAAACCCCGTATCCTTTTTCAAAAGTGCCTCCTATGTATGAAAATATCTGTGGCTTTTTTCTTTTCCTTGGCAAGTGTTTACCTTTCCCAATCTCCTCACCAGAACTAGCTCCCTTTCTCTATGGCTTCCTCCTTCCTCATCTCTGATGTCCTCTGCCTGCCTCCATCTGCAGACAGGCTCTTGTTTCTGTGACTTTTCCTAGTCCGTTAAGCTGTCCATATATCTTTACTGCCTCAAATGTGCTGGTTTAGCTTCGTACCAGCAAACTGGGGGAAAAGAAGCTGCACCTCAATCTTTGTTGTGTCTCTAGCTGCTTTTATTTATGCCTCGTAATTGTATTCGAGTGATCCTGTGCCAGTGATCCTGAAGGAGGCCTGGAAAGCAGCCAGGCTGGCCCTGGATCCTGAGTATCGGAGGTGGAGGTGATGTCTTCACCATGTAGTAGATCTGGAAATGGCACAGTAGGCAGTTCTTTCTCTGCTGAGCTCTTACAGCAGGCTGCTTAATTGAGCAACACGTCAAACCACGGCAAGTGAAATGTCTTACGAAAGTTTGAGGTATCTTTGTCAACACTTATCCTTACTGGTATTTAGTAAGCTTTAATGGAAGAGATCATGCCGATCGTGTCAAGGCCTGCTATTTCAGTCAATGTGGGTTTGTGCATGAATTGTATTAGTTTTCTTTAATTCTTTATTAATTGAGTTCTGTATCGGCTGTTCAATTATTTTACCTGGGATTGACGCCAAGCTGGTAACTCTATAGTTGGTCAGGTCATTTATTTAGCCCTTTAAAAACATATATTAATTAAAAAAAAAAACCCAACTCCACTGCACATCTCATCTAGGCTGTCATAGTTTTTGATTTTTACTCAGTAAATTAATTCACATAATTTCTTTTTCTCACCCCCCACCAGCCCCCCCAGGGACATTTCTGAACTTCTTGTGTTCTAGAGCTACATTTCTTCTGTTTCCCCATTTGCAGGAGTGACAATACGTGGTAGGTGTCTTCGTGTGCAGGGAAAGAACTAAAAACTATCACTTTTCTGTATGCAGAGATCCAGAAATCTGTTTTCTTTCATGTTCCTCTTTTTCTTCCTTGGCCGCAATTAGCAAAGTGTTTTCCAATTATACTGAAATAAGATTAACACTTTGTACCATTTAATTAAACTTGCTTGTTTTTAAAAATTTATTTTTTCCCCATTTTTTTCCCCCTCCCAAGTGAAGTTGGGATATGCTTACTACCTTCTTTCCCCCCTTCCACCCCTTTTCTCCCCTATAAAATAGAACTGACGTAAAACTTGGCCAGGCACAAAGTCTGTTACGATGGCTGTAAAGAAATCTTTATTGCTTCTTGATACCTTGGAAGGGAAGGAAGTCCCTGTTGTGTTCCCCTGCCCCAGCCACCTCTCCCGGCTCATGCTGAGCAGGACCTGGCAACGCAGCAAGAGCGGCCAGTTGGTTAAAAAGTTGCTCTTGCAAGCAATAACTGGAAATGAATAAAGGCTGCAAGCTCATTACTCTTATGGCTGCTTGAACTATGACTTTGGGGAAGAGAGAGGAGATTTGAGACATGGATTAAAAACATAGAGATGGTAGCAAGTCTGAAAGCTGGGGGCGGCCCCTCACTCAGCATCTTTAGGGAGTGCTACAACTCCAGATAAAAGCTGAGTATTAGCAGTAGCTATTTTTAGAGTAAGAACAAGGAAAGTAATTTAAATATTAAGAAGCAGTTTTGTTCCTGAATCAAATAAAGCTTCAGCAGAATCCCCCTGCGAATTGGTGTGTCAGTTAAGGAGCTCTACAAACTGATAAATACCTGACCGTGCATTTCTGACTCCCTCCATCACTTCTGATCCTCAGGATTTGCAATGCTATAGGGATATACCTTGTAGATGGATCCATCTGTGTGCTGACCTTAAAGGTCTCCGGTGATCAGTGGTTCGTCATTTGAAATCTCTGCTTAAAAAAAAATTTCAGAGAATGCTTAAAGATATTTATCATCCCACCCCTCAGTGTTTATCTGGTACTAATATTTTGATAAGCGTTACAAAAATCACTGCGTTAGAAATGTAGTTAAGGATTTCCAGTATTACCTGAGGAGAAGGGGGGGGGAATATCCCAAGCCCCTCTAGGCCCATTTAGAAATAATTAGGTCAGAACAAATGCCTGAACGACACAGCTGATTTTTCAGCTGTTTTTAGGCTATGTGGGCTTATTTCCAGGACAGAGCACCCTGTTCCTAGGAGTTACCTCAACTGATTCAGAGCGTGCAGGTGAAGTGATGGTCAGTATATCAGTGATCCCAGACAAGACTTTGTGTTATTAAATGCTTTGAACAGAGGAGTTCTCTAATTGAACCTGCATTGTGGTAGGCAGCTGAGCAACTTGACTTAGAAGCAGGATAAGGGGGTTTTGCCTTTTAACATTAGGATTTCACCAGCCTGTGCTCAACCTTAGTTTACTCACCAGGATAAATGCTGTGTGCCTTTCCCATGTGCCCATCACTGTCCACTTCACAGCCAGAAGAGTTACGCTAAATCCCAATATGATAATCCACAGGTCTGTAATTGCCATCTAATGCAGTTATCTTTTTTTGCCTATTAACGTGTTGTTTTGCTCCAGTGGTGGGGAGAGATGATAGTTCAAAGATCGAGGATGCACCTTCAGGTATGACTGCCTGATTAGCGCAGGAAAGAGTTGAGGGGTTGCACTTTGGGATTAAAAAAGCAAATGTGTCCCTGATTAATGCTGCAGGCAATAGCAATGCAGGCACTGAGAAGCTGGTTAATGCACCTCTTACTGCTTTTAAAAAAAAAAAAAAAGAGAGACTGACTGGGCATCAGTATCACTTACAGGCTTTCTGAGGCATGAAACCTGGGCTTTCTCTAAACAATTTTTTTATTATTTCAAAATGTTTTAAAATAAGCTGAAGATCCACTGATTCAGAGGTTTCGTTCCAAGCTAAATGAGCTGGAAATAAAAATGTTTGTATTCTTGTAATACTGCAGACCCAGTCACTGGATCTTTAAGTGTACTGAAACGGTCGCCTTAAAGATACAGGAAATTTGCTCAACATAAGAAACACATTTATTAGATGAAAGTCTGTGAAAACTATTCATTTCTGTAGCCATTTGTTATCACTTGTTTTTGACCAGGCAGAGAAAAATCTTTCTTGACCGCTGAGCCATTTCGGAGACTATCTTGTGGATAAAAGGACTAACAGGTAGATATTTCCAGTCCTTTTCTGGGTCGTATATGGCTTGCCTTAAACATCATGGGCATTCCCAAATATTGACTGGTTTGCGCAGATGCAGTTTAAAGGAGGATTTTGTTAGTGTACTTTGTGCCATGTGTTTGCTGCATCACAGCTGCTTTGTGGAGCACCTTCTCCAACAGGCATGTCTGGGGGAGGAGCAGCGCTGCCCTGGAGAAGTGGGGCAAGGGAAGGAGGATGCTGCAGACTTCATCTTTCTGTGGCTAAAATTTGAGGATGTTACTTCTGCTGCTCTGGGAAAGTGGTCTTTAACCAAGAATCGGGGGGGGAAAAACCTAGTTGAAGGTCTCAGTGTTTTCTCTATTAATGTAGTAAGTTCAAGATCTTCATAAAACTGATGTTTCTGGAGCCTGCTTGGTCCCCCTTACCTGCTCTCTTGGTGCCGTTGGGTGGCTGCATTGGGTGGTCGAGCTCTCTGGGTGTTTGCTGAATGGTCCTGCGCAGCTCAACAGGGCTGTGGGTGCCTGGGTAGTTCCACCAGCAGCATCACCACCTCTAACCAAGTCGGGGTGGGAATGGGGTGGTGATGGGGGCAATAGCGATCCTACCTGCTATAAAAGCCCCTTTTTTCAGAGAGCAGGTGGCGATGAGGTGTGGCCTGTGCGTTGTTTCATGCTTTTCGCTGAGGTCTGGGAGGGAAGAAGTAGAGGCAGCAGGCTGGCTTTTGCCTTAGAGAAGACTTAATTGTGTGTGATCATCAGGAGTGGTGAAAAATAGACGTACAGGTGTGAAACAGTCTGCTCCTGTGCAATTGTCTTCGGCAGAACAGCCTGTGATTAAGAAATCTGGGTTACCATCCAAATCGTCTCTCAATTTTAGGGGTCAACAAGATCCTTCCCTTGGTGATGCGTTTAAAAACCTGGTAAAAACTCAAATGACTAAAACAAGTTGTTTCCTCACCTTATGTGTAGAGTATCTGGTATTTGCTGTAGGACTGGGGTTTTCTTGGTTTGTTTGAAAATGTGTCCTTTTTTTTGTGGTTTTGTGACTTGTGAAAAATGTTAGAGTGATGATAAATTTGGCTCATCTTTGTACTTCTCAACTTTCTTGCAACTCCTACTAATTATAGTAGGAACTTAATCAATGCGAACTCTCTGAAGAACTTGAGTTGTGTTATTGTAAACTAAAACATTGATCACCCTACAAGCAAATGAACAGAAACTGAAATATCTGATGTTTCTGACAAGGCTATGGAAGAAGACATCTGAGGGTTGCTTTGAGGTTGGTTGTGGTGTTTTTTAAAGCTTCTGTCACTTCTGTTACATTTTTAATACATACACAAACCACGAGTCGTGCATGTAAAATGAATTTTGCATTGGTGTGCAGATAGCAGCACTGCTTTTATTTACTTTGGTTTTGGAAAATGAAATTCTCTTGAAATCTTTTTTAAGAGGAATCGGTAACAAATTTGTAATATGTCTCTCTGCCCAAAGCAAGTGTCTTTTAAGGTGATGAATAGCTGGAAAGATGAAATTTGCACCTTGTGCAGACTGTCTTCCACCACTTACCTCCAGACGTGTATAAATCTTCCAATATTTTCCCCTCCAGCAGTGCTGTGAGATGTCTCAGTCTTTTATCTGGCATTTTCATTACGTTTCAGGAATGTTCGAGAGCAATTGTATTTTATATCAGGGAACGTAGCCAGAAGATGGGCTTGGTCACTGGTTTCCTCATAGGTTAGCCTTGTCTGCTCTATGTTTCTGATATTTTTCATAAAATGCCAGCTTTTGTTCATTTTATGACACTTAAATCTGTATTAAGGAAAACCAGTTTTCATATATCTACAGATCACAAACTTCTGCTTATATTGTATGTGGTCAGTCATAAAGTGATATACCAGTTGCAAGACCCAGTTGTCTCTAGGGAGATGCAGGTGACGTTGGATGTCAGTCTGACCTGTTCATAGTTTTCGTGGATTTTGTATCATGGTGCCCCTCTATAAGTTGAATTTTCTACTACTTTCTTTTTCAGCTTAAAGAAGGTAAAGAAAAATAATTAGCGATGAGTAACAATAACGATTGAAGTTGGCACTCAATACAAATTAGGAAATAGGAGTTCAAAGGCATGAGTGGCTCTTTCGTGCTATAGCAGCCTCGCAGTCAGAGGGAAGCCAAATATGTAGACGTAAACTGTCCTCTTCCCATTGGAGATGAGCAAGTGACCACAGACACTGCGTGGCTGGTATCCAGCTGACATCCACGTACAAATCCCGTACTTTTTTCACGATTGAGCCACAAGGTGATGTGTAGGGCAAGGCTGGGCTGAGGAACGGTGTAGACTCAGGAAGCTAAATGAATACTTCTTCAGATCTGTTCCAGCTTCCTATCAAGCCCCCTTTCAAAAGGGGCAAATAAGATGAATGCTGCTTTCAAAAAGAATGATGGTGCTGGGGAAGAGATGTTTTGCCTCAAGGAAATACATTTGAATAGGCACTAGCTTAAACTGAATAATTTATTTTAAGAATAAGGCATAACTTTGTATATTTCAAGTGTAAATTTTTGGTTTGTTTTCTTATTTACCTGAATAGTCGTAAGTCTGGTTTAAGGAATTAAAGGAAATATTAGATTTTTGTCCATGTCAGGTGATGTAGTAGCTCTGTCAAAAGGCTTAACTTATTTCTCTTGTCTATGTATTAGCTAAGCTAATACATGGGCATTTGCAGAATAAAACAGCATAGGTACCTACATGCAGTATTAGACTTCAGTCTCCAACTTAACGGTTTGGCCCAGCCAGTGTGACAGTCCTGGCTGGAGCGTTGCACTGCTGTGTGGGTCTGAATGCTCTCCAGCCATGTGTGTACCTGAAAGCCTTTGTGGGGCTGCCCTCAAACAGCACTAGCTTTCAGCAACTGCTTGGTTGTCCTGGGGCATCTGCTCTAGGGGAGAAAGGCTCCAGATGTTGCTGTTAATATTCCAACAGCAGCCTTCACAATGCTTTTGTTTTGGTTTGAGAAATTTCTGTGACAAATGCTTGTGCTTATGTGAAATCTTTGGGTATTTGTTTTTTTTTTTTGTGGTTGGCTGTTTGCTCTTTTTTTTAAAAAGGTGTGCTTTTATGTAAAGTTATAGGTTTCTTGTGAATTTTTTGGGTGTATTTGGGAGGAGCAGTAGAGCTGCACCCAAAGCTAAAGAACACGAGAATCACAGAATGGTTTGGGTTGGAAGGGACTGTAAAGATCACCTAGTCCCACCCCCCTGCCCTGGGCAGGGACACCTCCCACCAGACCAGGTTGCTCCAAGCCCTGTCCAACCTGGCCTTGAACACCTCCAGGGATGGGGCAGCCACAGCTTCTCTGGGCAACCTGGGCCAGGGTCTCACCACCCTCATAGGAAAGAATTTCTTCCCGATATCTAATCTAAGTCTCTCCTCTTTCAGTTTAAACACATTACCCCTTGTCCTATGGCTCCGCTCCTGGATCAAGAGTCCCTCCCCAGCTTTTCTGGAGCCCCTTTAGGGGGACTGGAAGGGGCTCTAAGGTCTTCCTGGAGCCTTCTCTTCTCCCAGGCTCACAGCTACTCAGATGGAAAATCACTGTTTCTTGAGATCAGTTCTCCTGTGCCCTGGGATCTTGGGTGATGCATGGTTGGTGTTTGTGGTTAGCTTTTGTAGGACGGGGGAGGTATTTAAATCCCGAGCTGAATAGCCTTATGAACTAAACTTTGTACAAATAAGTGTCTTTTGTGGTGCTTGTAACTGCCACAGGTGTGTTTTGATCTCCAGCCAGGAACAGAAGACAGATTTTGGGGGAGAATTTTAGGTGGAAATGAACTTTACTCGCGTGCTTGCAGAATGACCCCTCTGCTGTGTATTGGCTTCTGCAAGGTGAGCCACGCAGCAGCAGCTGCCATTCGGGGATGCTTCAGACAGAGCAGCTGTTATTTCTTTTTTGTTCTGCTGGGCAGGGCAGATCATTGGTGATTCATGGAATAGAAATGTTGCTCTGAAATTTTAAAGCAGTAATAATGGGAGTCAAGGGGTTTATTAAATTTTGCACCCTTATGGAGTAGAGATGGTTTACAAGAAATGTGCATAACAAGGTAGTTGCTTTTATAAAATAAAGGTTTGCACTCAAAATGCGCAAGGACAAAATAAGTGATTTTTGCCTAAGTCAGAAGGATTACCAGTCCTTTCCTACCTGAATGCATTGTCCAAAATGTGTGGTCTGACTTAACAAGTCCTTCTGCCTCTCAGACTTGTCCTCTGCCTCTGTGTGGTGACTTTATTTTTTTTTTATTTATTCAAGATGCATTTAGGTGTTCAAAGCTGAGAACAAAACAGATGCTGATTTATCCCATCTGGAAGGGGAGCTGCCTCCCTCCTCCTCCTTGCTCATCGAGCTCCCCACAGTGCTGTCTCTGCCTGACTGAACATGTCCATTTATACCTATTTAGCACCACTGACAAGATAGCTAACCCGTGCTTGATGGATTTTTGGCACTCCCCACTCCACAGCTTCTTATTTCTTCTCTGTTGAAGCCTTTGACGGTTTGAGGATTTGATGTACCTTTTCTTTCCACATGGAGCGACTTTATCACAATTGAGAGCAGGCACAGCTGATGCTCTTCGTGTTCCTGCAAATGGGAATGATGGTGCCAAATGCCACAAGCCCACTGATGCAAGGCATGGGTGGCTGTGGAGGGTCGGGTTTGATAACAGCATCTTTCAGAAACATTACTCCATAATAGTGGGTTTGATCTCATAATTTTTATACAGACTGTCTTGGACATGCTGCTGCTATGAATGCTCATGTGTCAGCTTTGGGGAGGGGAGGAGAATCCTTTGCTATGACTCTTGTGCCAGCTCGGATTTTGTTCTGCAACCCCCCCCTCAAATACCTCATGTGCTGTGTGCCAGAGATCATGCAGAAAAGGAGCTGTTGGGTCCTCTCCATGTCAGTAGTGGGTGAAGTGGAGCAGGTGAGACCTGCAAGCTGTGTAGGACCTTTGTGGGAGAATGGGTCAGGACAGGTGGACTGGTTTCACCTGCTCAAGGGCAAAGACCACTCCCCTTCTCCATCTTCACCTTTAATTATTCTCGGGAACAAAACAAAAGCTCTGCCGGAAGAAACATCCGATCACCATTTCCTATGGATAATTCAGGAAGGACTCTGCTGAATGGGCTTGTGATGTTCCTTCCCAAATGCCTTTTACTGGTTTTGCTTGCTCTTGGTAAAAGGACCACAAAAGGATTTAACATAGAAAGCTGGCTGGTGTGTACTGGGGGTGGGGATTAAATTAATGATCCCAAATTTAAGGATGCTACTTATCTTTCTGCTTCTATTGCAGTCTTCAAACAAATTAAATTCATGAGGTTTAGTGGCTTGTAGTTATAAAGCATCAATAACGTTCCCCTTGGCAGGCTTTTGTATATGTGTGTGAGTGTGGTGAATAGAGGGGAATGTAATCTCCAAGTTATCAAACTGTTTTACAGTGTTCTTCTGAACTGCAGAAACCCTTGGGAATATTTATGCCTCTCCTGGGTCTTATTACCACAAAAATTATATGTGTATTTTATGGGATAGGAAATATATTGTATTTCTTTCTGATAATAAACAAAACAGAAATATGAGCTCTTACCAAAAAAAAAAGCCATATAAAAAATGTAGTGGATGCTTTTGGACTTGTTTCAGTTGTTGCATCTCTTAGTGATATTTTTTTCCCTTGATTCTTGACACTGCCACCCCTGAGACAGTTCTTGAGTTCATTTGCTTTTCTTCCCCTTTGGTTGCATCCTGTGAGCTGGAAGCTCCTGCTCATCACAGCTCATCATCCCTCACCAGAGCGGCTCCCCAGGCTGTGCGAGGGCAGGCAGCTGCCCAGGACCCTCAGAAGAAACTCATGGAAGAAGGGGATGGAGAGGGCTGAATGCTGACTTCAATTTTTTTTCCCTAGATAAATTGGTACAGCACCATGAGAAGAGTCTGCAGATCACGTAGACTTGACTGGGAAGTGAATAGCTTATTGGATTGCAAGATCAAGCCCTTCTGCCGTGTATTTTTGCTCTGGGCTTTTCCTTGGGTTGTGTATATCCCGCCTCTGTGTATGAAAGGATTGTTTGATGATGTGAGGCTGAACTGTGGACCAGGGTTCACTTGACTTTTCACAGACTTTTTGTGTAATCTTGGGTAACTGAGGTCTCTTGGAGCTATTGGAAATGCCTGCGAAAGCCCTCTGTGTTTAGGCACCTGCTTATCTTGACAAATCTGAGCTGTGGTTCTTGTGATTTATTTACAGGCGTACTGTCAGAATAAAAGTTCTTTCATGTTTAAGGATCTAGGCAAATTAATAAAGAGTTGATGTGCCCAGATGCCATGCTCATGGGGGGCTACGTAATTAACGTAGATATAACTTACTGTTGGTAAGTGGCTGTACACCAGATACTACATGTATTCCCTGTCCCAGACAGTATCCAGTCATAGAGGCGAGTCTGAGGACTAGGGTTTGGAAGCTTCACCAATGCCAGTATCTTTGAATTTTACCCATGCTGAGAGCACTAAATCCAGGTGCAAGGAGTAAGTGTGGTGTGGAATAAACCTGCTCAAGTACTTCCTCTTAATCTGTTACAGGTCTTGTTAGATGTGTCACCATGAAAAAGCAGTTTGCTTCACAAGTGACAAATACGTGACCATGTGAAGGAAGCGTTCAAAAACAGTATTCTCCTTTTCATAGTATTTTACATAAAATCTGCTTTTATGAAACTTACAGAAATGTTTTCTGTTAACTTAAGATCATAATTATCACTTGCTTTCAAGACTGTTATGCTCACTTGAAGGTTAGGAGGAAGGTCCTCTACTAGACTGTTAGGATCTGGGGCACAGAGTTGCAGGAGTAGGAGATTGTTAGCTTTTTAGGTGTGTGAGCACAGCCTCTTGTGTTTTGCTTAGATATGTGATGCCTGACAGAAAAAGAGAAGTGAGAACACCCTGTCCTTTTTTGAAAAGTGGAAAGCTGCTACATACCAGACCAGGGAATGTAGTGTATTCATCTGCTGGATGTGCTGATGAGTAAGTCTTACTACTGCACCAAAGACCATACTCACCTTGTTGATGATGTTTTTTTCCAACTGACTCTATCTTTTTAAACTGGTTTTTTTTGTGGATGCTGAAATCAAAAGGGAAAAAATACCCAACACAAACGAAAACTGGGCCATTCCTTGCCAGCATACAAGAACAGCTGAGTAAATTACTTTCTAGCCTGGCCTGTGGCCCTGAGGTCCACTGGTCACACGCTTGCACCATTGTGTTTGCTGTGGTGATGCTAGTGGGGAAATTGGGATGAGCCCCTGTAGGATGGGGCAAGCTGGCTTTAGATAAACCTTTTATAACAGAAACTAAAACTTATTAATATTATGCTATCACAGGACTTCAAGGACTGCTCTGGCAGTAGGGGCTGCTCCTTTTTTTTCCTAGCTCAGTTTCTTTGTAAATATTGTTCAAAGCCCTTTCTTCCCAAGAGAACCCTAATTATTTTTAGAAATTGCTCAGTATTTTCTGAACTTCTTTTACCATGGAAATGCAGCTACCCAGAGAGTGAAATACGGTTCTTGCTCTGTCAGTACAGTGCTACTCTGCTTTTGCTCTTGTTCCCCCTGGTTTCAGGCTCGCAAGCCAGCTCTGGATTGCTGCTTCTGATGTTGAAAGGTATTGTGCTAGCAATCCTAATTAGGAGTGCCATGAACCACAGTTAAGAACAGAGCGGCTAACTAGGACAAACAAATGTGCAAGTGACAGTATAATTGAAACTGCAGGGGAGTGTAGCAGGAATAGTTTGCAAATGTCAATGAGAAATTCAGCAAGGGCATGGGAGGAAAACTATTGCTCTTAAAATTTGCAGTAGGAGTTTCTCAATGACCATAGGCAGTCAGGACCTCTGCTGAGTCTTTCATCCATTTTTAATTAGCTGTTCCCTCCTGACTGATGCCTGCCTCTTGCAACCTCTTCTAACAGTCTTCATCTGTCCCAGCTGCTGTATTGGCTGAACGGACCCTTTGGTGTCCCCAGCTGTCCCCATGGCTGCTTTTGCGGAGATGCAGCTTGCGAGACTGTGCAAGAACGGCATGGCCCTGACATAGTTGTTAGTGTGGGTGAGGTGGATGCAAGTTCTGGAATTCAGTACTAATTAAGCTCCTGGACACGAATTGCTTCACAAACTGCACTTAGAGGATTTGTCTAATTGACTGAAGAAATAGTTTGAAGCGCAAGAACATTTCTTTCCATTAATGTTCAAATGAACTGCAAATTACAGAACTTTGAAGCCTCCATATTTCCTTAAGATAAAAGCTTTTTTAAAAAATGAGAATTGAACTTTGTTTTAAATCGGAGAGAGATGCGTTTTATATGTGGTGGGGGGAGGGGTTTTAAGTAATTTTCTGCATGAATAATTTGAAAGCTGCTGATGACTAGTGAAGATGGGCTGTAACGCTTCTCAGTCCTAGATTGGGGAATATATATAACTTTTTTCTTTTTGTAGCATGGGGGCTGATGAGAGAGAGAAAAGAAATTCCCTAGGCTTAGCAAATGTCTCAGCATCTGAGTTGACTCTACTGCAGAGTTGTTCCCTTTATGCAGTTGTGGATATTAACTGTATGCAAGATTTACCTTGCTATCATGATATCGTAGCAGAATTAAGGTGTGGATTGCAGAATACAGATGTGTTCCTTATGGCATGAAATATTAGGGGGAGGAGGGATATATGGAGGGGGCTACTAAGCTCAGAATGGGAAGGAAGGGACAGGGCTACCAGATGGATGTCTGCTTTCCCTGTGACTCTTTGGAGAAGTATAAAAGATCTACAAAGGTCTTGGATGGTCTGTGCGTTAATTCAAGGTCTGATACTAGTTAAATCGATGTATGTTGGCTGAATTGTGGTGGCTGACTCAGTGAATTCAGGGATATGGTTGTACATCTCTCCTGTATCAACTCACGTTCGTTGTGAGCTGAGACTGTTTACGTAGCCGGGCAAGGTACCAGCCACCTAGAAACAGATGTGGATGATTCTTTCCTTTCACGTCCTCCAAATCTTTCCCCTGCTAATATAGACTAATACAAAAATCAGAAAGCTGTCAAGTCTCCTGAATATTAGTACTAGCTCTCATGCTATCGGGGTGTGTTGCGTCCACTCTGCAGTAATGGCATAGCCATGGGTAAGAGGTAGTGGTCCATGTTTTTACTTACTTTTTCGTAGGATTCTGTCATTACAGACAGCTGGCTGTTTGTGGTCTACAGTGTGTATATGCCACAATATATTGTCATTATTAGGCAAGAAAATAAATATTTCAGTTAATGGGTTGTCTTGCTAAATTGTGGGATGTATTATCCCGCATGTTTAATGGCTACGCACTTTGTACCAACACTTCTGCTACAGTAGCTATGACTAACTATAAAGGGCCTTGGATCAAAGGCACAATACAAACATATACGTGCTTGCAGTAAAAAATAAAAAGTGGAGTCGATACATTAAGATGGTGACTTGTTTTGTAGAAGTATCATTTACACTGATCTTAAGCTGTACATTAGAATTCTGAATGTAGTCTTTTGTTTTGTACTTCTGTTCCACGCTGACAGAAGCTAAGAGATGGTTTTAGTATTAAGAAATTTGTCAGAAGCTTCTCCTCTGTGGAGAACTAAACCTTGCTGTAGAGGTGATTTTTTTTATTTTATTTTTTTTAGATCCTGGGGACTAGATTTTTACCAATGTTGATCATAATAGTTGAGCAGTAGGACCATTAAACAGAAAACTGAGTAGAAGATGTATGTGTTTGTGGCAGAGAGGATGATGGAGATCATCTCTTGGATAAACCAAATGCTTCTTTTTAAGAGCATCTGTGATGAATAACTCATCTGATGAAAGAGACAAGAACGCATGGATATCTCTCCTCATATGATCAGTTAGGAGCTGACGAGGGAACGATGCTTCAGTTTAAGCATTTGGCATAAAAGAACAGAGGCAAGCGGGTGCTGTAGTCATGGACTGATGCAGCAGGAGGCTACCATCAGAATGGAATCACTTTTCTGTTCCCTGAGCCTGTTGCATAGTGATGTAGAAACTCTTGAAAATGCCACAAAAACTACTATTTTACCATATTCCTTCTTCCTTTTAATCTATATGTAATCCAGATTACATATGGAACACTTTAAGTGTAAGTTCTGCTGTTCTACTATGAAGGGTACTTATTAACATCTACTCTATGTAACTTTTAAATTTCCAGAAGCTGCAGTGTATTTCTACAATTCACTCCCTACCCTTTTGTAATTATATAAGGAACAGAACTGTTCCATATAATACGGGTTTGTCCTATTAATATCCTTGTATTGTTTTTTCCCCATCTGTTCTGCAGCCATTATATTTCTGTGCAGAGTCGTATATAAGGAACAGAGTCTTCACCTACAGCTAATGTGGATACTCTCAGGGGATATAAATATCCTGACACTTTTTCTGGAAAGGGTAACAGATGGCACCTAGCCACATGCATGCTTTGATTTTCTGCAGGCTGCTTTGACGCTGTCTCGGGGGGTGCGGGAGGAAGTCCAGCATGCAGCCATTCTTGCTAGTCTCAGCAGCCAAAAGTCTCGAGTGAGCTGACCTCCGGTGAGCAATGTCTGTGTGGTGAGCAAAGATGACAGGGAAATCTTGGCCTATGCTTTTATTTTATGGAAAGAGGACGCTCTCAGAGTTCTGGTTTGCAGCTGTAAAAGGTTGATGGGTTCTCACAACTACATCAGCTCACCCACAACCGTAAAACAAAGATGAAAGATGTTTCCTAGGGAGAACAATGATGCAATATTTACTCAGAAGACAGAGAGGCAGATAAAAGGAGCCACTTTGTTCTTTCTCTACACTGTATGATGCTGCTTTGTCTTGAAGAATGTTAAAGGAAACTAGCTGTTCAAAACAAAGCCTGAAGAAAAAAGATAATAGGGGTTTGGCTTCCATGAGGCTTATTTAGCTTCATAGCTCTGCATCTCCTTTTTGATATGGAGAAATGATCCCTGGTTTGTATTAAATTAATGTATATCTATACTGTGTTAGCTTAATTCTGATTTATAGCACGTATCTTATGCATCTTTCTAAAAGTTAGAGAACTGAAATACTTTGAGACCTAGCTTTGTGATACTAGTTTAGGTCTATAAATTGTTTTTAACCCTGAGTCTGGATGCGATGATCATCAATCTCTGATCCAAGAGCGTTGCTGGTGTGAGCCGTTGCAGCTCCGCTGGTGTCAGTGGAATTGGATAGCTGTGTGCCATCACTCAGGGAGATTGTGTTTACAGAGAAATACAGGCTGTGAGTGTGCATACATAAACTGTATTGCACAAATTAAAGAAATTCTGCACATACTAAAGAAATACACTCTTTTAGAGCATTCCAAGCACCAAGTAATTCCAGGTAACTGCCATTAGTAAAGTTAATTCTCTTTTTCTGCTTCAGTGTCCTTTTGACCACTTCCTATAACAAGCTCTGCCTTCATTCTCAAGACAAGTTCTGTTCAGTTTTGCGGTTTTTTGCAGTATTTGCTAGACTCTGTAATTAGAACCTGGGATCTCAGAGCCACAGGAGAAGCCCATCTTCACAACAGCGCAGGTTTACTATGGTTAGATTTTATGTATATAGTGCTTAGTAGAGGTAGTTTTAGAGGCTTTTATCGTTTGTCAAGGAAGAACTAGGAAGGAAAAACAGTCAAAGTGAATGGCTATTGTCAGAAATTTCTCTGGCTCTGTACAGTGAAGAGGATACATGCAGTATTCCCTACCACACAGGTTAAACGCTTTCTGGAATGTTTCTCCCCAAGGCAAAAATGATCCCAGAATTATGTGGTGGTCTGAGAGAAGTGTGGTATGGTATCGGCTGTAGTCTGTCTGTAGGGCATAAGCTGCATGTGAGCATTGTCTTGTCAAACGGAGCTTCTGAACATACCCCAAATCCTACGCTAGGTTCCGTAGAGGAGGTGCAGCTGGCTTCGGGCACTGGGGCAGTGCTGTGGTAGCATCCTGTTGCCAGCAGCTTTGTGTTGTGTGTTTCAAGTCAGCAGTTCCTTAATGCAAACCAGTATCTAACTCTACTGAAGACTTGGAATTATGATTTTTGTTTAGGGCATGCCTGAGGTTTTCTACTAATGTTGCTTCCCCGTCTCTCTGTAAGACCATTACTTGGTGAAGAATAGATGGCCAAATTTTTCAGTGGTACGAGCTGTGAATGAAAACCCTTGCATGGCTGGGGTTTGCAGGATAATTGCTGTGTAACTCGGACTGAGGAGGAAAGTAAGATCCAGGAGCCAGAAGCAGAGAGTTTCAGCTGGAGGAGATCCTGCCTCTGTACTCTGGGATGGGGCTGAGGCGGACGGACAGCTAAAACCCTCAGTGGGGTCTGACTCAGCCCTTGTCAGAGATGAAGAATATCCATCAGCAGGGCGAGGTGCAGCTGCTGTGGTGTGGAAACTTCTCTTGAAGGGTATTGGGCAGTTCATAAAGCTCCAAAGGTTAGCCATCCAGCTGTAACCTAATATATAGGTAGCATCCTATAGAAAATCAGTTTTCTTCATGTCTAATATTGGCAGTTCATTCATCTGTTGAAAGGAAATGATTATAATAACAGCTCTAAATGCCCTTAAGAGACTTTTCTTAGTTCCTGTGCAGTCACACATATCTCTCATTTTCCCCTCAAGGCTGCTAAGGAAAAGCATAAATGATAAATCTGTGGAGACAACTAATGGGAAATGATATTGATTGTTCTTTCAGAGTGTTAACTTTTTATGCCAATGGCCTGTATGTCAGTTGTTCATATTCAGGTTGGGTTTTTTATTTTTTATTTTTATGCAAGTTGTGTTACGGGGCCCTAGGGATGTTTGGAGTGATGTCAGGTAGTGGAGTTGGTAGGAGCTTCTTTTAATTGACTTTAAATTCTGTGTTTCTGAAAAATAGCAGATGATATCCAATTCCTGAGTGTGGTGTTTCTATCTATTAAGTACCCTCAGTGTAAGGGCTTTTTCTAGCCCTATGAGGACAACTGTTAGAACTCCTCCTTTCAGCCGCTGATGTTGATGGCAGGAATGTTTTACAGATGAACACCACATAACTGTGGATGCTGCTGCACAAAGCTGTGATACCTGTCCATAGAGTATAACTGCGATATAGATTCTGCTGATAAAAGCTGCAGCTTTTTTCCCCTATCATTGTGTCTTTTGCATAGCACTGACTCCAGCAGGGTGGAGCCAAGTCCCTACGTGAAATTTAGCTTTTTCAGTATGCCACAGTCTTCAGTGTGCATAACTGGTGTCCAGGTCAACTGTAAAAGCTGGAAATTAGGCTGCAATGATAGCAAATTTCTGGCTTCTTTATCTGATAAGGAATGAAAATAAGAGCACTAGATCCTCCCCTTAGTTAAGATCTTCCAGCTATTACAGCCAGTTTATGTTGCCATCTCCAGCAACTGTCACGAGCAGTGGGGTACGTTTCTGATGAGATAAGCAGCTAAGGTTGACCTCAAGCATGGCTTGTTTGCAGGAGTATTGGTAAGTAAGTGCAGATGCAGCACTATTACATTGCCCTTACAGCCTCTCGTGAGTGTCTGTAAACCAGTTAGGTATTATCTCCCTCTAAATTCATGTTCAGCAGCCTTGTTCTACTTTGGATGCAACCACAATACCAGTAGAAAATGACCCTCTCCTATCTTTTTGTTGCTGCTAATGTTACCAGAAAACTCCTGATTTTCTCAGCCCTTTATCAGACAGCTTTCTAAACTGTTCAAGAAAACATAGCGCTATTGCACAATTAGCAAAAATATATATAGATCTCCTGGAATATAAATGCTATGTCTACTTTCAATGGAATAAAAATGATTAAGTTTGTCATGGGCTGCCCAGAAAGCATAAATCTCTTACTGGAACTCCTGAGAAGAGATCGAATAGCACTTTTTTTTGTCTCCTTGAGATGTCATCTTTAAAACATACTGTCACATAACTCTGGATGATGTGCTGTATAGCCACTAACATTGAAAAGTTGGTACTGTTTTGCAATCTCAGATTTTTATCTAGAACATATGCTGTGAGATTGGAAGAAAAGCCATTGCAGAGAAGAAATAGCTGAGGCTGTTCTGGGTGGGCTGAGGATGTCATCTTGGTTTCACATTTGAAAATGTCGGAAGTGTTGCCTTAGCGGGGGAGAACTTACAATATTTGGTACAGGGTTTTGAGGCTGGCTTTTTTTCCCCTTCAAATCTTTACTCTCTTCACTGTGTGTGTGTTTTTTTTTTTTGTGAAAGTGTCAACTGATGTTATTACACTTGGCATCTTGAACCCTAAGGTTTCTAAAAAAAAAAAAAAATTTCTTTTTCAAGTGTACAATTGCTCTCTCTTCAATAAAGCAGAGTTTTTGATGTTGCAAGATCTGTAGGGCAGGTACAGCTATGTTTGCACACTGCCTAGTACAGGGAGCAGGATACTGCAACCTTTTCTCAGTCCCCGCAATATAAATACACCATCACCATCAGATTATTTTGAAGGGGGGGAAAAAAAACCCCAAAAGTAAATCAGTGCAGTCTTATGGCTTCTGATGCACTTGACCTCTGCAGCAGTTTAATCTGAGTTTCAGCTTTTTCTTATACTTTGAGATATGGACTCACTATAGCTTATTCTAGCATACACAGCAAAGAGGGTGAGGGCTCAGGATTTACATCCACAGCAGCCCTGGGTTTCTGGACCCTGTTCTCTTGCCTTGTATACGAGTTGTGCTGGAACAGGCCATAGTACTTAGTGCAGATAGTTGAGTTGGGTGGGAAAATGAAAATGAGACTATAGATATCCATAACCTGTACAATTTGTGTGCAACTGTTTTCTCAGTCTTTGCTCATTTACAGCAAAAACTCCTATGTAAAAGGCAGAATAGGTTTCAGGGTAACAAATCAGTGAGTGCTGAAAATTAAAATAAGTCAGTAAATAAAAAAAACTAATTACCTTAAAATCCAGTGTCTTGAACCCAGCTCTGGAGCCCTCAGTACAAGAAGGACATGGACCTGTTGAAGCAGGTCCAGAGGAGGCCATGAAGATGATCTGAGAGCTGGAGCCCCTCTGCTATGAAGACAGGCTGAGAGAGTTGTTGGGGTTGCTCAGTCTGGAGAAGAGAAGGCTCTGGGGAGACCTTATAGCAGCCTTCCAGTACATAAAGGGGGCCTACAGGAGAGATGGGGAGGGGCTGTTTGCAAGGGCATGTAGTGATAGGATGAGGGGCAATGGTTTTAAGCTACAGCAGGGCAGGTTTAGATTAGACACAAGCTTTCAACTGAAAGAGGATAGATTTAGATTAGACACAAGGAAGAAGCTCTTCACAATGAGGGTGGCGAAACACAGGAACAGGTTGCCCAGAGAGCTGGTGGAGGCCCCATCCCTGGAGACATTCAAGGCCAGGCTTGATGAGGCTCTGAGCAACCTGATCTAGTTGAAGATGTCCTTGCTTTTACTGCAGGGGAGTTGGACTAGATGGCCTTTAAAGGTCCCTTCTAACCCAACGCTTTCTGTGATTCTATGAAATTTAAAGGCAAAAGGTGCCCTCAAAGAATTGCAGCACGCAGATCTTGCAGTGTGCGATTGCCACACTCTAATCTTTAGTCTGTGATTGTCTCGCTTGGTGTTGAATCTCGCATCTGTGTGAAGTGGGATGGGAGCGACCGTGAGAGCCTCAGTGTTTGCTGGCTGCGCTGCCCGGACAGTTGGGCTGTGTTTCCCGCTGGGGTGGTGAATGGCGGGATTGTCACGGAGAAGGGCTGGCGGTGGCATGGGAAACCGGCTGGGGCAGTGAGGAACCCTGGGGGGCTCCTTTCACCCCCCCCTGCATGCAGCTGGAGGTTATTAGATGCTTCATGCTCTGCCCTGGGGCTCATGCATGCAGGTTCCACATGCTGTTATGTGTTTGTAGCTATAGGTACCCATTCTGATTACATTCAACTTTTCTATTACCAAGGTTTAAACGTACATTGCATTTGCTTACGGCCATTTGGCAAAGATTCCTTTCCTTTTCTTCTTGCCTTAAAACCTCATAACCTTGCTTTTTATGTTACGTAGCATCAAAAATCCTCTTTCATTCAAAACTGTAAACATAATAAAGTAATTCTAATCTGTTTTTTTTTCCCCTTTATAGATTTGGGAATGTTATGGTAATGATGCAGAATGTACTTTTAATCTCTTGTTTAAAGTTTGAGTTAATCTTTTATTTATGTATGTGTAGACTCAAACCCTGAACTACTTCCAAAATCACTCTCTCTATGGCAAGTACTATTGTACTACTTTTTGCATTCGGTGTGTGTAGCTGCATATCTGTGTGATCATAACTGCAAAGTAGCTAAATTACTCAAGGGAGATTTTCTACTTTGGGAACACGGGTTTATCTTGTGTACTAATAGAGAGCTCTTGCCAGTCCTCTCAATTTTTTACAGCTTCTTTGTATGACTGTGATTGCTGAATGTGAGCTAGGTGTTAACTGGCATTAAACCAATGACAGCATTAAAACTCGTGCTTTAATTTGTACTTTTGTGTCTGCAAAGGACCTGATGGTGTGTGCCATGCCCTTGGGTGAGGGGATTGTTTCGGAAGTTTGGGCACTGGGATGCTGTTCTACCTCCTGCTGTGGGATGACTGTGTCGCTGTTTATTTCTAGGGGAAGGGGGAGAGACAAGGAAGGGAAGCTTTGAAAGCAGGGAGAGCCAAAGTCCAAAAGATTTCCTCTGAAGATCTGGAAGTTAGCAGAGGAATGAGCAGTTACGTCTATTGTGCTTCTTGGGGAAGTTCAAGAAGAATTAGCAAGCAGGGAAGGTATAGGTGATATTTTTTAGTTGACTTGTGCAGTCTCTGGTTTTATACCCAGGCAAATTTTGGAACCTTGAGAGAGTTGTGAAAAAGGATTCATAGCAGAGACTTGAGGCCGTGGATGGTTAATCTTATATCCTTTTAAACTTGAGCTTTCAAATTGAAACAGACCATAATAATGCTGAGATTGGGCTCTGCTGAGTTTATAGCCAAAGTAGCTTAATGATGTAGTCCTTTTCTGCTTCCTCACCACTGCCCTCATTCCCAGAACACTACAAGTGCCTGTTTTGATTTTCTTTCAAAATCAAAGACATCCATATTGGGAGGCAGTATGAAGTCTTCATAATAAACAGCCACTAATGGATGACATAAAGTCATTTTCTTTAGTAAGAGAAGTCAAGGTCTATAGTAACCTTGTGACAAAAGCAAATCTAGCATCAGCTATTCAATTTAGCATCAGCCAGCAAACTGGAAATGTGTAACAAAAAAAGGTGACTCAGTCTGCCAAAGTGTGGGACCAAAAGAATAAATGGCAAACATTATGAATTGCCATATTGACAAGCATGTGATGGCCTCTTTGTCCCCTGGGGGCTGCTTGTGGCAAGAGCAGCATGGCTTTGTCCTTGGGGTTACTTTGGAAAGGAATGTTTTCCAAAACTGTCGAGCTGGGGCCAGGATTCACTCCTGGTGGGATCACAGAGTCAGCGGAGGAAAGGAGATGAGAAAGGAGTGTTCTGCAGAGTTACCCAACGGGGGCGGGGGGAGGCTATAAGGATGGGGTGTTTCCCGGATACATTGAGATATCCCCTGGTTGAAATATTGGTTTGAGTGGAAATAAATATTTTTGAAGAAGAAAATCTTCCTGTCTTAGGGGAATTTATAAAGAGACTTCTCCACTGTAATCAGGTTATTAACATTCAGTGGATCCTGACACATCAAAGGGACTTGCGTGTCTGACTGCATCTTACTGCAAAGCAAAGCCATCCTGTGTAAAGCTCAACAGGGAAATTCTTCAAAAGGGGGAACATAACCCCCAGTCACCCTGTCACAAAGCAGGCGAGAGCAATACAGCTTTTATAGTCGAGTCTTGGGCTCAAGTTTTAAGACTTCCATTTCTTCTCCGGTTCAATCCCCAGCAGTGCTGTCACAAGAGGGTAAGTCTGTAATATTAATGATATTACCTTAAAAAGTGATTACTCTTTTTTTTTCTTCCATTTTTTGGAGTGATTGTGTTGATTGTCTTGGGGTGGGCTGTGTGGGAGTGTGCCAGGAGCAGCCCTGGGCTGGCTGCAGCCAACCCTGAGGTGGAGGGTAGCCTTTCACTGTTGGCATTTTGGTCTGGAGTCCACCTATTGCAGGCTTTTCCACAAGTTATTTTGCAAGTCTCTAGTTGAGAACACTTTATAAGGAGGCTTAATGAGAAGAGGGAAGGTGGAGAAATGGTCACTTTACTGGAAGCGGCTGCTTGGGCAGCCCCATGCTGCTGGGGAAGGCTTTCCTGGGGGAGCTTGGGAAGCTTGATGCCAGTGTCTTGCAACAAATGACTTTCTTATGATGACTCTGGATTGAGGGACTGGGAGTATCTCACTTCAAAAACAGCTTTATGGTCTTTAGGATAGAAAAAGTGGGGCTATAGTTCTTGTGTGCTAGAGTGGGGTTTTTTGATTGTTTTTAACAAATGACGTTTCTAGGAGAGTGGCTAACCAGAAGATAATTAGACTATTTTTTCCTAAGCTAGAGAAACCTCATATCCCATGCCAGAACAAGGGCAAGGAGGATGGACAGAAAGATTAAGAAAAGCTTTTGTAGTATTAATGTCTGATTATCTCTCTTATGCTTACTACCTAATTTTGTCAATTGGCAAACAGTAAAAATTCTTTATCAAGCACTTACAGCGCAGTATTAAGTTCTTACACCTTGTGAGCATTGTACAGCACCTATAGCAGAAACACTCTGTAAATCGCCATAAAAGGAATACATAGTGTTGAGATGGATAATCATGATTATTTAAATAGAAAATAACTTTGGTCAAGTAAAATGCTAACTACTTTGTTTTTTCCTTTTAAAGACCACTCTAGAGAATATTCTGTAAAATAACTTGTCTCCTGTATAAATTTAGCACAGAAGATTATCAGTTAATTTGCCTCTGCTTTCATACTCAAGTATGCAAAGCTACTAAAGACTATTTTTGCCTTAAACATCCCTGGGCTTTTTTGTCCTAATTTATTCTGTATTTCCAATTAAGCTGTATGTTGTCAAAAAAAAAAGTTACATCTTTTTCCTTTTTTTCCTGAAAAAATAAATTCCTCTTCTAGTTGAATAAATCTCTAATGGAAGCCTCCTGAGCCTTTATTAAGGCAAAATTACAACATTTTTTTCTGGAAGATCAAGATCTACTCCAGAATAAGACAGACAAGGTGGCCTCAGCAAGAGCCGTTCGCAGATGAAGATAAAGAGTTATTAATGTTATAGCGTTCTTACGCTGGCCTGAAAATTCAAATGCAGAACACTTAAAGGGGGGAAGCAAAAGAAAAGAGCATATTTAGGCTTTATTTTAACATTCTGGGGATAATTTCACTGAAGTTAAGTGCAGCTGCATCAGTGGATTCTAGTATTGAGTCATTGCAACCATGTGGTCATGATATAGGTTTTCTCCTATTGGAAACCACGAAGAAGCAATGCTCATGCACTGCAAGGACAAACTGAAGGGTCATTTTTAGGCGGAGTGCTACTGCTGGTGCTCAGGTATGATGCTACTGTGCGTTATTTCAAGAGCTCAGTTCATTTGGGTTTTGTTCTTTCTGAACCTGCTGTTTGCATCACAACTGTGGGAGCTGAGAAATCACCTTTGAAATGCCTTTATTGCTGACCTCTATAGCTGAAGTGGGTGAATCCCAGAACAATAGGGGTTGGAAGGGACTTCTTGGAGGTCTTGTCCAACCCCCTGCCAGAGCAGGGTCACCCAGAGCAGGTTGCACAGTAATGTGTCCAGGCGGGTTTGGAATGTCTCCAGAGATGGAGACTCCACCACCTCTCTGGGCAGCCTGTTACACTGCTCTGCCACCCTCACAGTAAAGAAGTTCCTCCTCAGTGTAAGAGTTAATTACACATCTATGTGACGGAGGAGAACTTTGTGTTGGTTCAGGGTTAGGATCCCATCTTGGTAGAGGGTGGAAGGGTAAGAGACATAGCTGTATGAGATTTGGTCAAACATAACACTGGGTTTCCACTGGAAGATGATGTTAGGCTTAAATTGAGTAGGTTTATAATATCATATAAAATGTATTAATGTTCCCCTCCAGGTTTCTTCGATTCTCAGTCATGGGTGTTTCCCATAAACCTGTAGTTTTTGATATATCTAGGAATGGTAAAGCCAAGAAGTTAATCTCTTGCAAGGAAGTAGGATAAATGTCTCTCTTTAAGGCAAATTCTGAGTTGGGGCTGTGCTGCCTGGGATGGGAGAAGGTGAGACTGAACCCTGGTATGTAGGTAAACAGGGGAGACTTTCACCCTTTGCTTCAAGGACTTGTGCCACAGAATATTTTCATACTTTAGGACTCCTCTCCGTCCTGTCCTGGTGCTGTGTAGCCATGGCAGAAAGCTCTATCGTCCTCCGTATTAGCACTCGTAGGCGTGTGTACGTGGTAGTGCAGGGGGCACAGAGACAAGCGTTTCCCAAGACAACCAGTGCTTCCCTGTGTCTGATTGCTGACTACTTGGGTTTTGAGATTCTCAGGCTGTGATTTTTGAGCCTCTTAGTTGCGATGAGACGTTATTGGGAATAAAGTAGTTGGAAAACCAGGGCTGCGGTTTCAAGATGCTTTGTCAACACTAGCAGATTTTTTTCCTAAAGCCTAGTTCAAAGAGGTATAACAAGGACATTGTATTTCCATGTTTGTGTGACTTTTTAATGTTGTTTTAAGACGCTTTCAAGAGCATGACAGTGGTTATCTTTTTTTTAAATACTGGTAGCAAATACCTTGTGAATTACGTAACACTATTAAACATCTATATGCAGGGGAAAATTAATTACTGCACACAGTACTTACCAGGCAAAGGCAGGGCACTTTCTTGATAATTACAGTATCACTGCAGAGTAAATATATCAGTCTTCAGCTGACAAAATAATTAATAACATCTATTGAGCGGTTTGACTGCTGTACTTAGTTATTGTTACAAGAACGATTTTTTCAGTGGTGCTGAGCAGCTGTAGACCCTGTAGCTGCAACTGGAGCTGTTTGCTCAGTGCCCCTGGAAATCGCATCAGCAATACCTACAGTTTGTGTTTCCCTTTCTGATTGATGAGCTATTGGATTCGGAGAGTTGGGATTCAAGCAAACTTGCTTTTTTCTTTATAATCCCCCCTGCTCAATCTGTGAGAGAAAGAGGGAGAAACCCAGACATAGAAATCTCCACTGTAGGCTTCTGGTGCCAGATTTTTTGTCAGTTTAGTCATGGAAGTTGTAAATTTGACCATTCTGGTAAAACCTATGTTGAGGACATGCAATTTTAGCCTTTCTGTTCTGACAGGACATGCTGTGCAGGTTAAATTTTAAACGTGTCACTGAAGGAACAAAGACTCTCTCCATTTTGGTCTCCCACCCTCTGTTTTTTGACTGCTGCAAAGTCCAGTTTTGCAGCTCCTGAAGCTTTTACTGTTTCTGTCCCATTAGTGGTTGTACTATGCCTTTGTCCATCACGTGATGTCAAGAGATACCTTGCTGATTGCTTCTGTGCTTAGAACACAAGAAAGAAGGGAGGCAAAAAGAAGAAAAAAATCCAAACAAATGGGACCTTACTGATGTCTTTCCAGTGGCTCATACGTCTCTGGTGGTTTTCTTCATTGACAAAAGCATGAGTGTCTTGGACAAACTGCCACGTTTCATAATCGTGGTGCCTGGGGGGGGAGTTATTTTGGTTTTAGTTTAATTTTCTGCTTTTACAGCCTCTACCTTTCTGTTCCTGTTTGTTGCCGGGGCATTACTTAAAAAAGAAAAAAAAAACCAAACCCAAAACACACCAACAAACAACCCCAAAGCAAACCTCAAACTAAAAAAACCACAGAAACCACATCTTACATGCTTTGTTGGCTGGGTCTGTGAAACTTTAAAGCCATGGTAGTATTAATTAATACCATTAAGAATATATTGCCTTATCATTTTTAATGTTAAGCCTCAGGTAACAGTTAATGGTGCTGCAAAGTATATTAATAAAATTGCTTGTAGCAATTAAGGAAGAAATGAGGAGCATGTGAGGAGCTCAGAGTGGTAGGTTGGAAGGAAAAGGGAACGCAGCCCAGGGGGCTTCTGGCTGCTTGTCTCCATCCTCATCACCATGTGTGGCTGACCATGGATGGACATGTGGCTTCCAGAGTTGTGTGGGAACGTCCTCTGCCCCTCTCATGGTGACAGGGGACTGATAACGCGTGGTTATAGCTGTCTTTGCCTCATTAGCAATTACAAAAAGGCAACTGAATGATGGATTGACCTGTAAGTCTTAAGTAAGAACAGGATAGACTTAATTCTCTCTTCATTTACTCAGAAGAATTAGTCATGGATCATTTGCAGTGTTTTTGCTGCTGTAGAGAAGCAATGTAAAGACCTGAAGATTGATTCCCACTGCTGCTTTGCAGGAAGCATGTCAAGTAGTTGTATTGTCAAAGTATCCTCCAGCTTTGGACAACAGTTCTATCAACAACTTCTGGCATATAAAGTAACACATGTATGAACTGAGACATGAGAGCAAATGAGATTTTGATTTTTGAGCAAAGCTGACTAACACTGGTCTACCTTGCTTCTGTTCTTCCTTCTGTTCAAGTTAACCGGGTGCTTGTTTACATCTAATCATTAAAATCAAAGGGCTTTTGTTGACCATATAAAGATTGCCCGTCTTGCCAGTCTTTCTGATTGTTTTCCAGTAGATCGTTGTAATTGCTTTGCTTATTGCCAAGCTGATCAACGTGAATGAAGTGTGGGATTTTGCAAAGCAGAGATCAAAAGACACATCTTCTGTCCCATCCTGCTTCCCCTCCTTGAAGCCCAAAGCACCCACTCCCAGCCCCAGGACCATCTCTGCCCCTTACAAACATTACTGAACATCCTTCACCTCATCTACTTTAACGAGTGGAGAGAAGAAAAGGTGATCTCTGTATTTTGCTTTTCGTGCTGTGACTTCAAACTGTGGCACTAACCAGCTACCTTCAATTAAATGCTATGGCATAACAGCTGCCAATATTGCATGCTAGCATGCATGGTTTGTCAGCAGATCTTTCCTTCAAGGATAGCGTCTGCTCAGGGTAAGAGCATACCAGTGGGGGTGAAAAGGGAGAAAGCGGTTGCCACAAGAAATAGAAAAGGTAAAATATTGCCTTCGGATCTCTCTTTTGAGAGAGAGAATTGAAGGTAGTTAATGGCTTGAGATGTCACATGGCCTTTTTTCGGTCCCGTGCTATACACAGCATTGTGCTAATTGCCAAAACCTCAATGACTGCAATATTTTGTTTGTTCCAGAAGCTTCCCCTCTGTATTTAAATGATTTTGATCTTTCCTCCTGATACAATAGGAAAAGTGAATGAAAGTAGATCTCCCAGAGATTACATGAATATCTACGTCTGCTGAATTTCCAAACCATGTTTCTCTGTTCTGGCATCGCTCGTTGGTATTTGTGGCTTTCTCAGATGTTTTTGCTGGCTGATTCAGAACAGACGGAAAAGACAAAAAAAGACAATTGGAAGATTAATGACAATTGGAATTAAGTGCAGGGGGTGCTTGTGGCCTATCAACCAGCATCCAGCTGTAATGTAACATTGAGGGGTAAGAGAAGCTGCAATGAACAGTTCAAATATGAGTTAATTTAGTATTTTACGTAAAAAAAACTGTGGGAATCATTTATCGTAATTATTTCATGGTAGAAAGTGCAATATCTGCAAAGTCAGTTTCTCTGTGGAAGTTTTAAGCCTAGAGCCTTGAAAACAATGAAGAAACTCTTCCCCCTTCCCCTTTAAAGAAAAGAAAAATGAGAATACTTTTTTCATGGTCGGTACAACGATATTAGTGCTTGGACAGAAGTCTCTGAACTGTCTTCCAGTGTTTTCCTTTTGAATCTGAAAAATTGTCTGTGGCTTTATTTTTCTATGAACTCCTTACTGGCTAGGGCTTGTGAAGCTGCTGAGAGCTCAGCTTTTAGATAAAAGGCTTGAGCTTATTTTTCCTGCAATAATGTTCCAGACTTCTGACACACCACCAGAGTGCTGCAATGGGGCGCCTGTGGAAGAGATGGTCCCGACAGCCTCCGAGGAGATGTGGGCTCTGGGTTGCAGTAGGAAACCATTACTTAATACTAAGCTGGCTTGCAGCTTTGAGAACTGAAAGTAGTGTTTTCGAAATATCAAAAGGTGTCATTTTGATGAAGGCGGCTATCAAAACAGAGTTTGACAAGCCCTATTTTAGAGGTTAAAAGAAATTCAGCTCCTTACTCTGATTCGGTGATGCAAAGAAATATTTTTGTTTGAATTTTTACTGGCCAAGAATTTCTGAATTGAATTCAACTTCCGTTATAGCCTGGCAAAATTGCTAGCGTCTCTGATCCTTCTGTTCGTTATGGAGAAATGTTAAATTAAGATGAGAATGTTTTTGGTTTATCCAAATGAGAAATTCTCTGTCTAATTTGGGACTCGGAGCAAACAATCAATGTGAGTGTTTTCCAATACTAGATCTATTTCCTCTTTGAAAACGTAGCAAGATAAAAACAAAATAATCCAGATTGCGTTATCCTTTCACTGGTAGTAGCCTAAAAGAGCATTGTTGTCTAGTAGATAGAAGAGCACCAGATGGAGAGGCTGTGGGCTGTGTATTCAGTTGAGTCCTTGTCTGTCTTATGGCTTTTGGGCAAATCACTTCTACTTTCTTAATTTGTAAAGTGTGAATAATAGTACTTAACTCCCAAGAATGCTTAATGTACTAATCTTTCTGCAGATGTTTGCTTCTATCATAGAAATAGAAAAGATAGTAATGTGCAAAGGCAGATTTCATCTTGTTTTCCTTAAGCCTGTCAGTTTAGGGAGGAATTTTAAAAGTACTTGATGTCGTCTTAGTTTTTATTCCCTCACGTAAGCCTGTAGCAGTCCTCGTGCCAGCTTCATCCTGACTGGAACTGAACTTTGCTTCTTAAAAATCTCCCACTCTTAATTTTCTCTAGTTACGTAAGAAAAAATGGTATTTACCAAGTAAAAAGTAGAAATGAGTTTTCTTTCAACGTTTCTAGTAGCATTATGTAATAACAGATTTTTATAAATTATTCTCTCTGCAGTTTTTTGGGCTGTCTTGGGGAGTAAGTGACAGAGGAAGGTCAGTGTGGGCCAGGAGATTGCTGTCTGGGCATTTTAGCGGCTGATGTAATATTCATTGCATTGGTAGCAACACTGTACTTCCTGCGGTTAATGCAAGGTAGATGGGAAAGCTGGCCCAGACAGTTTCCTTGGATTCCCTGAGTGAACAGGAATTTGTCGGCTTTGTACTTGATGAGATCAGCAGAGAGATGGATCAAATGATGGATACAGCTTGTACTGGGATGCTCTCTGCTCTGCCCACACCTCATGTCGCTGCCGCTTACTGGGCACAATAAAGTTTGGGGTGAGGCCTTTATTGGGAAGGTTAGAAGAAATGCCAATTATCCTGGTCAGTGACTGATATGAATCATAAAGAAGGTAAATTAAAATTGTTCCTGCCACCACAGCTGCTTTATGTGCAGTATTGCTCCGGGCAGGAGGGCAGGGGCTTCCGTCTTTGAAATTCAAAGTTGCAGGTTTGATCCCAGGCTCGATTGGTAACCTCTGAAAGTCACTGCCATCCGACAGCTCTCATGTGGCCTGTGTGGGAATGATTTATCGACTCCTGTGTTCTGATTTAAAAATAAATGTACCTGTTTAGTGCGATGCTGTTCTGGCTTGCATTCGGTTCAGAGCTGACCTGTGATTTTACCTCTATATACGGGTTCTCTGCTTTTTCAAGTATGTGTTCCACCTTAATTTTCTCTTGTTCCTGTTGCTACAGATGGATAGCTGTTTTCAGTCGCAGGCACATTATGCTTTTTTTTAACCTCTTGGAGGTATGTGCCTTGGGTTGCCTTCTGTGCCTGTTACGCAGCAGGTGAAAGTCTATTAAAGCTCTGGCCAGGGAGTTTTAGATGACTTTTTGTTCTGCAAGTAAAACAAAAGCCAGCTCAAGCAGTGAGAAAGGCATTTTTCCTTGTATGCGGAAACCTAATGCAAGCAAGTGGTGATGTCATAGCAGCTAGCAGAAATCATCCGTCTCAGGGACGAGGTCGGAGGCTGAATGAACTCTAGCTTCAACTACGCTGTATGTATAGCTCAGATGTGGTGCGAAGTTGAAATACCTCTGCAATGCACCATAGGAAGCTTCTTGTTGCAATTTTCTGTTTGTAACTTTTTTTCATGGGTTATTTGGAAGAGGACTAGGCCAGTCACTGGTGTCTGCAGCAACTTCTGAGCTCTGAATTCCCCTTAGGAAGAAAAGAGCCCGATACAACCTTGTGTTTGCTTGATGGCACTGTCATGTGCTGCATTCCCTGTTCCTCTCCATCACTACCATCTCACCACCTGCTATCATGGCAATAGAGCACGCCTGCTCTATATTCTAGTTGTAGTTCGAAGAACTTCCCTCTTAATGGCCAGTGTGGGCATTATAAAATCCATATGCTTATGTAGACTGTCTAGAAGCTTCCAGAGATGAGGCGGCACTAGTGACCTAAATTTGGAGCCATTAAACCATGGCTCTTCTCCCGAGAGAAATTTTCCTGAAACAAAAGTTATATTTGATAAAGATGTTCAGTTTGTGTTGTGGGTTTCATTCTCTTGGAGTATTATTTCATTAACATGTGATGTTCACTGTGGGTTTGGAAAGGTGATAGAGAAAATGAAGCTAAAGGAAGAATGAAGTTGGGTGGATAGAAAACCGCCATATTTGATGGGAAGGAATTGGGCATCAAAAGGATGGGGTGCTAAAAGACATTGAGGAGCTTGAGTTTATGGTGAAACGGAGGTAGTAGTTCATATTTGGAGTCTCCTACATCTTAACTACATCTTGAGTCTTTTCCTCTGATTTTGAGAGACTGAGTTGGGAGGACCCAGTTCCTGACAGGCCCAAGGTCCTCTTCCTTTCTTCCCAGGTGGTATTGAATAACAGAATTGCTGAGGATGGGAGGTGTCTCTAGGCAGTCTAATCACTCCCCTCGAAGCAGGGTCAATTAGAGAAGGTTGTTCTGGGCCTTGTCTAGTTTTAAATATCTCTACGGATAGAAACTCCACAGTTTTTCTGGGCAACCTTTTTTAGTGTTCAGTCAAGTTTATGATGAAAAAATAAATCAATTCTTATGTTTAAATGGAATTAACTGTATTTCATCTTGTTCCCATTACCTCTTGTCCTTTCACTGGACACCAGTGAGAAGAGTCTGTCTTTATTTCCTCCTGTTGTACACAAGTCAGCTAGAGCAGTTATACCTGATAAAAACACATCCCTGAAGATGCTTCTCACAACAGTCCCTTTAGCAGAAATTCATGGTGTTTTCAACCCCTCTTGCTGTTCTGCCTTAAATCTGAGTTTTTCACTTATCTGCTGTCAAATCCATGGGCTCTCAGGCTTCCTCTGACTACTAGCTGATCTTTCTTTTACCCTGCTGCTTGGTGGCACAAGGCTGAAATGAGACATGTATCTCCACCATGTAATTTTGCTTATTCCCTTTATTCTAGGCTGTCCAAACCCTCTGAGAGATGTAGGACCCCTTATCACTTTAAACTGCTGTGCACGGTCTGCAGAGCCACTCTGATAGTTTGTCCATGAGTCGGTACAATCACCTAATACACTTAATACTGCTGTGTTCTTGCAGCTCATTCCTGATGATTATCGCCTTCCTCTTCCCCTTCATTTTTCTGTCTCACAGAAGTGCTGTATGAGCTATGATTTTTGTCAAATTGGTGGTCAAACCTTGAAAACAGATTTAGGTAAATCTATGGTAATTGGCATGCTAACAAATTAAATTGTAGGTATCTGAGGATCACTGTCACACCTAGATGAAAACCTTGAGTCAATTCATAGTGTGAACCAAATGCTGTTTAAACACTGTAGCGGTAATCAGAGTGGTTATTGATACTGAAGCTCATACTTCAGGGAGAAAGGAGAAAGTTCCTACAGAACAATTTCTGCTTTATCTTCTCCCACTTTCCCGAAGACACCTCCCAGATTTTGTTTATTAGCATTTATATAAAAAGATTAAAATTACATTTTAAGTAATAAAAATTTAAATCTTTATCTCCTTTAAAAGCACCGTCTAAATAAACCTGAGTATTTTAAAGCTGTGACATTACTAAGAGATTTGGACGCATTATCTTAGTAACCCTTATGAGCTGTTATTAAGAGAGCTGTGCAGATTCCCAAAGCAGCATTTACAGTTTGTGAGGGGAGGCTTAGGATGAAGACACAAAATCCAACGAACCTAAACAAATTACAGAGCTCCAGCTCTGTGATATGTTTAAGGAGGAATTAGTGAATAAAATAACGGCTTGGAATTGGTAAGGGTGGGAAAGCTCTCCAATCCCGTTTTCATTAGAGGATGCAGGATAACTGTTTTCTTGTATTTCACAGCACATCCAAAGCCTCTGAGAAAGGGGTACTGACCCTTGCTGTCCCTGGCAGGTCAGGAGGCTGCAGTGGGTAAAGGGAAGTTCACAGCTCTGTCCTGCCAGATTTAACCTGGGAAAATGCCCACAAATGACAGAAGCAGCACACATCTTTAGATCCCTGCCCATGCATTATATAGTTACTACCTGCAAAGTCAGCTTCTGGTCTTCTGTCCTTCATTAGGATAAATAAGTTGGTGGTAGTCTTTTTTTTTTCAATAGGTCAGATATGCCCAAAGAGCTGGACCTGCCTCTCTGCTGCTATGTCGATGTCTTTCCTACTGATGTGGTTTTTTTCCACTTTGTTATTTCTATGGTGGTGTATTTTTAGCTTAGTTATTGGTGGTAGTGCTAATCTGCTGCCTACTGTTTTTTCTTTTTCCTGTCATGGCGTTTAGAGACTGCAACCCAAATACTGGGAAAGCAATGGATCTCTTGCCAACTTCAGCACACTTGGCGGTAGGAGAAGACAGCAACCATTTTGATGATGGTGGCTTGTAAAATGGGAATCTTCAAGAATCTCAGAATAACATGATAAAAGAGAAAAATCCTCCAAAATAATTTTGAATGTTACGTTCAAATCCAAAGAATCAGTAATCCGGGGCATATTTCCACTGCAGAAACACATTCATATCTGCTATGTCTGCTAAAGAAACATTAAAACTGTAACTCTGCAAATCATGCCCCTTGCCTCTCTTTGCAGTCTTTTCTTCATGTTTTCCAGGTATTGTCTCAGTTGCTCATAACCTGTGTGCTTCTAGAGTCAGGAATAGCAAAGGCAGGAGAGCCTAGCTTTGGGAAAACAGGCCTAAATCAAAGACACTGCATTTGCCATAGTGGTTTATAGCAGTTAGCTGTCATCTTTGGTGTCTTATTTCTAGCTATGTCCAGCACTTGATGCTTTAGAGATAGACAATGCTCCTCCCAACAAACAACAAGCCTATCCTTTTGGTAAAATAATCCTGTCTTGACCTGCTTCCTCCAAGAGCAAATCTGAGTGTGATTCTGTACTTTCTTCTCTCTGTACTAAAGGG